>JBBPDI010085897.1:0-12945 GCA_037974545.1 Cucumis variabilis
ATGTTATTGATTGAAGTATTTATTCAAGATTATTGTATTTTGAGGAATGTTTAAGTTTACTGGAAAATGAATTTATCCAAGCATTATTGTTTAAGGCTTACTCAAGGAAGTTTAAAGTTTAGCTGTCTAAAAAAAAATTACTCATAATTGGGTAGGATTACTTGTAATAGGGCAAACTTACAAATTTTCCTATGGTAAGGCATGATTGAAATTACCCGTTATGAGGCAGGGATGCCAAGGAATAAGAGGTAAGGATGCTTACCTCTCGAGAGTAGATACTTGAGTTTCGAGCAGGAAAAACCAAGATTATGTTATTATCTTACAACTGTTTAAAGGTTTAAAGCTTTCACGTAATGATTTATCATTTACTATTTAAGGGATTTACATTTTACTGCTACAAAGATTTATGAAAAGTATTTAGAAAAGTTACCACTCACTAGACTCGTTTAGCTCATACTCTTCAAAATGTTTTCCCATTTTCCAGGTAGAGGCCGTGATCTCAGAGCTTGAATCGCTGCTACCTATCTGCTAAAGGGTTTTGTTTTATTATCGTATATGTCATGTTATCTTGTATTTATGTTCAGTTAGTCTTTTGTTAAGTGAGGCTTAGGTTTCGAGAGAAGACTGTTTCTAGGTTTTATTATATGTAAATAAGGTTGTTGTCTGTGTCTAACCTAATCCTTAGGATTGAAATCATACTGATTTGGATTTTAGTGATTGAGAACTACATCCCAAAAGGGTTTCTAATTCAAATTTTTAGAGATATTTCATATCATTTAACATTGTAATCTTAGCAACGTTGGAATCTCAATGTCACGCTCTACCTGAAATGTCATTTCATGTACCAAATGGGGGCATGTCACCTAAACACTCATCGTGCATCCTTCTATGAGATGACGTGTTGAACGTCTAGTAACCAGAACAACATAACTTGCCTTTATTTAACGTAGCAAAAATTTATAACCTTAAACTTTATTTCATCGCATAACACTCTTTACATAATACAAATCAACTCTAGCCTTTAAGCAATAATGTAAAATAACAATAATGCAACGGAATAACATAACTTCTTCTCTTTATTAACTTCATACTTTACAATTACATTCCTTTTTGGGGGGGAGGGGAGCACTTAAAGGTGTAAGGACCACATTTTCGTTCTTCTCCTTGGTCACCCAACAACCATTTCAGGAACAACTTCAGGGCTCTCTTTGCCTTGCTCAGTTTTTCTGTTCTTTTGCTCTCTGAATTTGGTCGTACTAACCTAAGTGCAACCGTCGACTTTTCTTTTGACCTGAGCGACAATCCTCAATGTTAAGGAGTGAAGTCTTTACCTATCGATTTCTTAAACATTAGATAGGATGTCACATAACTACCCACATTTCCCTTCTTTACTTGGCTTATACGGTTGAGGTACATTCCTTACTTGGCTTGAACGCCTGACAACCTGGAGAGGGTAGACTTAAAATGTAAGTCAATGATGAGTGATAAGTTTAGGAAATAAAACATTTTCATACATATTTTTTAATTTCTTTTATATCCATGAGTGTTTGGGCCAGCTTACGCGTACCTCAACTAATCTCACGGGATAACCTGTCTGACCCTACAATATTAGAGTGTCAGGAAAACTATAGGAAATTAATTTCTAGGTACCTATGGCCACCATGGATCGAACTCATGACCTCTTAGTTAGTTATTGACCTTTTTACCACTAGGCCAACCTATTATAGTTACATGTTCAGATATTATAACCACAAATTTATTTCATATACAAATATATAAATCTCATCGCATCAAACATAATCACAAGTTTGTAACGCATTAAACACAACCACAACAATGGCAACAATTTCACGCGTTTCAAGTCGTCAAAGCATTATTTAGTACTCATTATCGTGACCTAGAATTCTCCCATTACTTAGATCTGGAATTCGCTTCCACTAGCATCTCATTGCCTAGATTTGGGATTCACCAACAAGGCGCGATGGACCTGAGATTCACTTTCACAAGCATCACACAATTTTTCTTGGATTTTCACCAGCGCCTCATAATATTCATTCTTTATCGGACCTAGGATTCACATTAACCAATATCATGCGATAGATCTGGGATTCATTTCACCAATGTCTCACAAATAATTCCTCGCCTAGATCTGGGATTTACATTCACCAGCATCCGGTATCAAGAGCACATCTCATACTCGCTCAAACATAGGATTCACTTTCATCTTCTCATCGCCTAGACCTAAGATTCACTTTCACCAACATCACGTGATAGACCTAGAGTTTCCACCAGAATCTTGTGATAGAACTCATTGACACACATCAAACGATAGAAAACATGACATATGTTAGCTCAACAACCTATTTCCAACATATAATGATATAATAACACAATATCATTCAAATCATAACATTACAAATGGATATTGCAACACAAATACTCATAAGTTACTTCTTTCAGATGTAAAGATCAGAATATAACATTTCAAACATTCATTGAAATACAATTTTACATGTGAGAATCACTCATAAACAATCATTCATTTATAAGAATCACTCACAAAATATTTACCCTCCGCTCTTTCCTTCTCTTCTTTTGGTTTCCTCTTCCCCCCTTGCAATTTCCTCAACTAGTCGTTCAACACTCAGAACTTCCTCTCACTATTTTCATCAGAATGCCTAACATCTCATGCCCCCTTGTCTTTCGACCTTGTTGGCCTTATTTATAGAGACCTTTCAAATCCAAAGGTCATCTCCACGCTTTACATGTGTTGCTTTCCCATTTTGTCGGGCTATGCAGCCAACCTAAACTTGACACATAAGCAACCGTTAGTTACGAATAGACACTTTTCCTCAGACGCCAACCTAATCTCCTTGAAAAGTCAAACTTCTTATCATTTGACTCTCTTCTTGAAAATCTATAGAACATTTACTTCGCCTCACAAGGTTTTCCAATCACCTTGTACGAACTTCCAACCTCTCAATAAAACACCTACCTTATCGCAACCATACTTAGGTGCAAGCACTTCTTCGTGCATCACTACACTCAATGCCTGGTTCTTAACATCCATCTCAACCTTCTTTCTTGCCAGCTAATCTCATCATGTCACTTACTCTAATGCAATAGCAGTTAGACTTAATTGCTTCTCTCGCCTCATCTTATCTTTCATCGCATCATTATTCGCAGAATGTCTCTTACCAACATTTTGTCCAACACTACTCTTTTCAACGAGGATCCTCTTCAACAGGACTTCCTTTTGGATCCAGGCCTCACAACTACTCCCTAATTTTTAGAATTTCGTCCTTGAAATTCTACTCCATCCTTTTCTTTCCTTTGTCCAACATAAGACCTCAATGTGAAACTTGGTGGCCAAAATGAGAAGCTACTTTTGTTTGCTTAGGTTCCTCGCTTACCTTGCCATTTTCTTGACAACCCTTTTGAATATGTCTAACTTGTTCGAACTTGAAGTAAATTTTATTGCCTCTGCAAACTTTTGAGCATCGTTTACCATACTCTAGGCACTTGAGACTTTGATCACTGTCCCAATGCGATCCTTAACTAAAATCTTAGCTTGCTGACTAAATCCTTCGTCACTTCCTTTTCCTTCACTCATCTCTATGGATCAATATGGCTTGTACCGGTTTATCCCATAAAGGAATCTCAGATAGAAAGTTTCTAAGTCAACTTGTGTCACACCCCAAACCATACTACTACGATAAAAATGTTTAAGCTCAAAATACTGAAAATAAACAATGAAAAGCAGAAGCAAAACTAAGTCCCCATATGGCATGCCACTGATTTTTCCTATCGCTCGTCAGCTCTTCTCTATCTTTACCTTTACTTGAAATGTTAAACATAGAAAAGGATGAGTATAAACATATACTCAGTAAGCGACCCACTACTAGTCCAACTAGGTGTCTGTTAACTTTCTATTAAGGTTTCGCAAGGAAATACCCTAAAACTATTGTGCTCCCAAATATACGCTATCCAATGATCCCGTAGGGATACATCTGGGCTCTCGATGATCCTGAAGAAAACACTTAATAAAATCGGGCTATATGTGACCCAGTCAAACCACTCATAAAACTCAACATGACACGCTAGTGGTCTCGTTGAACACACATAAAAAATAACATAACATGACAGGCTTGATCCTGTCGAACTTATATCAGTCATAAAAAGAAAGAGAAATTGCATAGGGTAGCATTTTGAGAATATGATATAGCAAATATAGCACATTGTTTTAAAATTTTGTAAATATGGCAAATATTTCACTTATAAAAATACCCTCATCTTAAATATTATTCCTAAACTACTCTTCAATAGCTTATTTTTCTTTCTCATTTGAATGTCTTACTCATTATTTATTTATTTTCCTACTTTTCAAGGCTCTAATTAATTTTTATTCTTATACTAGAAAAATTATTTATTCTTTCTTTCTTAATCTTGATTTTAGAATATATATAATACAATAATTGCAATATGAAATATAATGGTTGTTGATCGAAGTAATTTAACTTCATTTGTGATTCTTTTTTTTACTTTTTTTGATTTGTATTTTGAGTTGAATCTGATTCCAAATGATTTTGTTTTATTTTTTTTACATTGATTTTGTTTTGGTTTTACTTTGTCTCAGTTTTGTATACCAGTGTTGTGATATACTTACATTATATATATTAGTTGGTTAATATACTTACTACGTGATTTTTGTTTTTCAAATCGTATGTGATTCATTAGAGTATTATTAAGTATATGAATGATGTAACTAAGTGTACCATTATCAAGTATATCAACAATATATTGTTAAAGCATATCAATAAAGTGAATCATTATCAAGTATATGAATCAAGTTTACAAATGTATATCAATAGTATATATCAAGTGTATAAGTAGGACTTCAAGCATATCAAGTGTTTTTAATCAATCAAATATATAAGTGAAGAATACTAAGTATATCTGTAGTGCATCGGGTGTATCAAACATATCATGTACATCAAACGTATCAAATTTGTTGAATGTACCAATGAAGCATAACAAGTTTATTAGCAGTATATCAAACTTATAAGTGAAGTCTTTAAATGTATCAAACTATCAAGGCCTAAGGGGTATCAAGTGTAATAAGAATAATCACGTGTAACGAGGAGTATTATAATGTGTATCAAGATGGTTTCACGTGTGTATCAAAAGGTATCAGGTGTATCAGGTGCATCAAGTGTATTAATCAAATGTATCAGGTGTATCAAGGGGTATTAGGTGTATCAGACGTATATAAGATGTATCAAACATATATTAGTAACGAGGGCATTTGTGACATTTTACCTCTTGATGTGTGGGCTGGGTTTTGTTTTTGCCATTTTCGCAAATAATAAAGTGTATGCGCTATGGACTTAATTTTTATAACTTATTTTGTCATTTTTGCAAGTGCTCCAAAAAGAAACATATCATGACATGCTAGTGGTCCCATCGAACTCACATCAGTCATGACATAACATGACAGGCTAGTGGTCTTGTTGAACAGTCATAAGAAGGTGGTGATCCCAAGGGACACCCATATGGGTTCAACCATAACAAACAGTTAATAGAACACTCATCCATAGCATGTAGCATATCACAAACATCATGACATCATCACATGGCATGAAGATCAATCATAATGTCCTTATCATGTAATTAATATGTCATGCATCACAACATATGAGTCAGATCAATCGTAACATATTAGTTGTATCAGTCATAACATATACGTCATCCATATCAGTCATATCGGTCATAACATATCGGTCATAACATCTCAATCATCCATATCAATCACATTATGCATCTTAGCTATATCAATGCATAATGAAAAATATATGCAACTCTTAAATTCATGTTCGAAGGTCTAGTAGTAGAATCTCTTACCTCGAGGTTAGCTAAAAATATAATTCTTTTATCATAGTAAATTTCCAATTAAAGTATATACCAGAATTGATGTAGAAACAAATTCAACTTTGATTGGAAAAATTCGTCATTTAATTCTTCAAAATTTGCCAAAGTGACTTTTCAAAGGCATGCAACAAACGATTATCTTAGTGAAGAAGATGAAGAAATTTTTTCTTTTCAATTTAAGCTTCAATGTTATTTATAGACCTAAATAATAATATTTATCATTATTATTTCCTTTTCCTTTTAGTATATATATATAATACCAATATATACATATTTATTATTATATCTCTCTTATTAAAATATATAATAAACATATATATTTATTTAAATCATCATTCTCTCTTAATTAAATCCATCATCTTTTCTCGTCCAATCAAATCAATCATCTCTCTTCTCATTAATTATCTTATTTTTCAACAATTATATTCTAGCATATAATTAACTTTACTTTTTCAACTAAATAAAATTCACCTTCACTTTTCCTAATTAAATCTTTAATCAAATCAATTTTTATCTTCCCAAAATAATTATCTTTTCAAAGATCAAATCTTCTCTCTCCATTAAATTTCATCAAATCCAATCAACTTTATTCTTTTACCAAATAATTATACTTTTACAAATAATTATATTTTTTCAAAATATAATTATTTTCTTTTTCTTTCTAAACAAATATTCTCTTTCCAAACAATTATCGACCCACGAATAATTTATCTTTGTCTTCTCTAAACTATACGATATCTTTCTCTTAAATAATTATATTTTAACAAATATAATTATCTTTTCCTTTTCCATTATAACTATATATGTGTATCTATATATACATAATATCAAATCTTCAACAAAATTTTCACTCTTTCATTTAATTAAACAACATCCAAATTATTTAATAAATTTCAATTTCCATAAAATCAAGTAATTTCCACAACTTTACTTAAACCTCATAACATACAATTAAATCAAATTCTCAATGAACACACAAATTAAAATCCTCTAATTAATAAAATATTCAGTCGAAAAATATCTAATTAATTCTAATGTTCACAAAATAAAATTATTCTCATTATGTGAAATCAAAATAATGTCCAACAAATTAAACAAAACTAAGATAATTATCTCAAAAAATTATCTTAATTTTTAGTTGTTATTTTACTTAATTCAGGAGTAGCACCATATTCATTAGGTGAAATTATTCAAATTGTGTTATGTTCTTAATAGAATTCCAAAATCTAAAAATACACTTTTGGTAGATGAAGCCTTGTCCTCAGTAGATGCCAACTTACGACAAGAAGCAATAAACAATAAAATGGATTCTCTTCAGTCAAATAGAACTTGACATTTTGTAGACCTACCCATTAAATGCATAGCAATAGGATGAAAACATAATTTTTTCTTCGACACCTTCTTCCTAATGACTGGAATTAGCTTAATTAGGGTGATGATTTCTATAGCAACCCTAAATAAATTTTCAATACATCAAATTAGATGTAAAGAACGCTTTCCTTGAATGGTGAATTAGAAGAAGAGATTTACATAGAACAACTTGAAGACTTAATAGTTCATGGTTAAGAGAATAGAGTTTACAAAGTAGATAAATCTATCTATAGATTGAAACACGCACCTAAGAATAACATGAGAAATTAGATAATCTAATCATTTCTAAGGGATTCAAAGTTGATGAAAGTGACAAATCCATCTACTATATATTACAAAATAGCTTATGCACTATTATATATACTTATACGTAGATGATATATGTTAATTTCTGGATTAAACTTGCACGTCATAAATGATATAAATTCAATGTTGTGTGCGAACTTTGGCATAGAAGATTTGGGATAAGTTAAAGTAATTATAGGAATAAAAGATTCTAACGATTACTTTCATAATAAATAAACATGTACTCCTTATGAAACTAGTGTAAAGCTGTTGAAGAACACTGGTGACAATGTTAGTCATTCTAATTATGCGAGCACTACAACAGTCTCAGATATGTTGTTGATGAACTAGGCCTAATATAACTTATGTTGTAGGTTTACTATGTAGGTTTCATGCGGACCTAGTATAGAACATTGAAATGCTATAGAAAGAGTTATGATATACTTGAAAATATCCAAAACTTAAGATTACATTGTCAAAAGTTTCCCAGTGTTCTGAAACATTATAGCGATGCAAATTGGAACTTCCTCTTATATATTCCAAACACTACTAGTAGCTATATTTTCAATATAATAGGTGGAGTCGTTGCTTGGAAATCCAAGAAACATACTATTTTAGTCCAGTCAATGATAAAGTCAGAAATGATAGCACTAGCAACAATTAGTGAAGAAGGAAGTTGTAAGGCCCGTTTTTAATTTGAGTATAAGAACTAAAATTCATCTAAGTATTAAAGAAGTTGGCACTTGAGTAAATCCGCAAAAATGATTAAACAATAAAATCTTTTATGGTTAAGTATAAATTTTGCGATTAAGAAGTTATTTCGCGAGGAAGTTTTGAGACAAGAAGGATTTGCAGTAGAATCTATGAGTCTAAACGCTCTCAAAAGAAAGTCTTAGCGTAGGTTAAGTAGTGAAGTTTTGAATAAAACGACTAGGCGTTTGGGTAGTCTTCGCGATAAGAACCAAGGATTTCGTGATAAAGAAGTCTGCGAGAAAACCTTGAAGTTTAAGTTCATGACAAGTGTTCTAAGCGAGTAAAAGTTGGTTTGTTTGCGAGGAAGGTTTCTAGTAGTAAAAATATAACCACATGATAAGGTTATTTGCGAGAATTGTTAAGTGATTACAGTTATTTGCGGCATAGGGTTAGGTGAGAAGTAAGGTATGGAGAAGAAAATGTTAAATCTTATTTGACAAGGGTTAACGTGTAAGATTAAGAAGTTAAGCATGGGTGGATTGAGTATTAAATTTATACGTGTAAAATTTTAAGTAGGAATTGGAAAACTGAGAAGAGTTTAAGCATGACTAAGATAGTTTAAGGGCTCTATAAATAGAGGATTTGGTCATTAAGCATAAAAGATTTTATTGAAAAAAAGAGCTAAAATGCTGTTGTTTTGCTTTGGCAAGAAGAAGAAAAACAAAGTGTTAGGTACGATGATTTGTTTTGCGAGAAGGCTCCACGAGAAGAGAAGAAAGAGGAGGATTTTTGGTAAAGTGTGGTGAGTGTTTTTCTTCTTAAAAGTTGTGTGGTTCCACTTTATTATTTTGAAAGAAGAATTCAAATGAAAAGTGTTCAGAAAGAGATTTCTATGAATAGTTTATATGTTTTCAAGCATGATTTATAATATTAAAGCTTGAGTTGATGATTATGATTTCCATACTATTAAATGGTTTTCAAACCATTAGCTGTTTCTTTGAGATGATGCAAACTTTTATGTGCACATAAAGAGTCAAGACCACCATGGGATGTACAGACTATATGGTAATAAGAAGCTAGCTTAAGTGTTGAAAGAAGTGTATAAAGCTTAGCGGTCTAAGCAACAAGGATGAATTTATATGTTCTCGAATGTTGTTTATATAGTAGTCAAACGGAGGTAATGAGACCAAGCGTAGAGAATGATTCGGGATCCTTGATGAAAGGAATGACTGTTAACTAATGTGTGTTTATGTAAAATTGTTATGTTATAAATGTCCTTCTTTTAAGCATAAAGAAAGGTTTAGGCAAAATGAAATGACTTGAAGTTGTTTATGCGAAATGATGTTTATGAAAAGATATTGCGAAAGGTTTGCAAACCTCACTAAGTCTTTTAGACTTACGTTTTAAAAATCTATCTTTCAGGATCTGGCATTTAGACCAAGTAGAGAAGAAGGTTGAAGGATTTTCGACGAGGTGATTCAAAGAATTTTGGAAATAGTTAAGCATTAGTTATTTGTTCAAAGTATTGTAATAATGTCTGAAACGCCTGTTATTAAAAAAGCTTACGTTTTGGTTTGTATTTACTTTGCTTGGTGTTTCTTGTCCTTGTTGCGTTTTGAGTTTTGTTGATAGTATAAAAGGAGTTGTGAATAAGATTTTGTGATAAGAAAATTTCAAAGTTGTAACAAACTCACATCCTATTCCTACTACTTCAGCGTTATCTATTTATTTTTATTATCTTTAAAATTATTGTAGAACTAGCTACGCAAAGTGTTTTCATGGTATTTTTAATGAAAATTTTGTTTTCCTCCTTTCAAGAAATTGTCAAAATTGTTATTATCTTTAAAGTAATGACCTTGGCTTAGTATAAAAAGTTGTATCGTTACAGTTGTCTTCTTGTGTATTATTCCATGTGTGTTATAGAAGTTATTAAAATCAACTGATTTTCGATTTTAGTTACAAACAACTTAAACATGTTATAAGCATCATTTTTATTTTTCAAAAGATAAATTAAACGAAAGTGCAATAAGAACAATCATCAATAAAAGTAATAAACTATTTTTTATTGTTCCTAGTCAATAAACCATTTGTTGAGTTTTATGTCCTAAACTCGTAAGTAGTAAATGTAATCTAGTCAATAAACCATCAATGTTCTTGTCACGTCGTGTTCCAAATTATTTAACACAACTTAACTAAAAACCATGCAGCAGAAATTAAAAACCAGTAAACTTCTCTTATTAATTCCAACCCAATAGAGGTCATAATACAAATTTTATCAACAAGAATTAAACAAAGAATTGTCGAAAGTCCTCAACCTTCAATGATCGTTTATGTTTCCAGTTCGATCGTGTAGCTCCTTGATCGATCATTTAGACTTGATCACTTATCCCTTCAAACACAATCGATTAGCTACCTAAACAATCACTTACCTACAATCGCTTACCTGTTTACCCGATCGCTTACCAGTTTACCCGATCCCTTTTGTCTTCTTCTCTTATCTATATTAATCCTAAGTTGGATTAGTCATTCTATAAACTCCTCAAATTTCACCAACTCCTCCTTAACTAAATTCCAAGTCTTCACATGCCATGACACTTGGAAACCACCTCACTAAATTAGTAAATAACCCCAAGAACCTTTTTAATTTCCTACACAATCGTTTAGCATTCTACACGATCATTTAACCTAATACATTATCGTCTATATTCTTATATTATCATTCAGTCCCTTATACAATCATTCTATCTCTTTTACACGATCTTTTGTCCTCATTTTTTTCTTATACGATCGACTAACTTGTCTTACACAATCGTCTGGTTTATCTTATATGATCGTTTGTGTTCTTATACGATTATTAACCATCACCTTTTATTCAGGAACGGGTCTCACAGTTCTAAAGAGATAAAAGCCCTTTGCAACATAATAATTTAACAGAACCCTAAACTTTGATTTAATTGGGAAACACATAAATTAATTTGGCTAAGCATGCTTTTACAAAAAAAAATAGAAATTATAGAGAAGGAACTTACTTACGTTGAAGTCTTTGTATTTCTGTCAATCGCCAATTTTTTGGCACCACCACTTGGAAGCCTCTATAACATTTGAAAGAATTGGAAAGGGAGTTTTTGTAGAGAGAATTGAGAGAATGAATAATGATTATTTTTTTTAGAAAAAACTTTTTTCATGTAACATTACCTACTTTCCCTTCTGCATCCTTAAAAAGGGGAAGTTGGTGAGAGAATACGGAATACGTGGGAATCATCCCACGTTCCTTGAATAACTCCAACGTAAGGGAGTTATTCGTTTAATTTAATTGAAATTAAATTGAATTAATATTTAATTAATTAAAATTAACAACTAATTAAATTATATTTAATTAATACTTCATTTAAATCATATTTAAATCAATATCTCTCATATAACCTATATTTTTAATTTAGGGAAATTTTTAAAAATAGCAAATTTTACCAAATACTTACAACTTATAGCAAATTCTATTACCGATAGTAATTGATATACTATAGTGATAGAAGACTATCATTGATAGAATCCATCATTTTGCTATAACTTGTAAATATTTTAATTTATTTTGCTATTTTTAAAAATACACCTTTAATTTAATTAATTTAATCAAATCAAATTAAATTAAAAAAATGAAGGTTAATTTTCATAAATGTAAAAACCCCAAAATATTTACGGCTCGTGTACAAAAACAAAAAAAAAAATCTCATGAAGCCAGTAAAATATTTTCATAAATTTCATATTTGTCTTTGATATTTCGAACGATTTGTAAATTCTTTTTTCTTCTTCTTTGCGATATATTCATCTTCTCTTCCAAATTTCTTCAACTCAACTTCTAGATTTTCTTTCTTTTATTTTTATTCATCTTCTTGTTCTTTTTTTCTTTGTAACACCCCGAGCTCTAAGGTATTTATTTTTAATTAAACTGCCTTATTACTTAAAGATTTTAATTTTTTTAGTATTAATTTAATACACTTAGTGTGGAAGGGAAATGACCTATTGAGAGAAAAAGAGGGGGGATTGAAGGAGGAAAAAAATAAATTTGAAGGGTAATAATAGTAATATATTATTATTACTATTATTTTATTATTACCATTATTTTTTTAAAAAATATATATATATATTTCCCTTCCTCCCCCCCCCCCCCCTCCTCTTCTTCTTCTTCTTTTTTTTTCTGTCCTATGACAGCGGAAAAATTTAAAGAACCGTTACTCAAATTAATTTGGGATTCTTAAAATACAAGTACATTGGCAAAATTAGAATTAAAATTCTAAATATATTCTAAGCATGCTTTTTATTTAAGAGATACAGAAAACTTACTTTTATTGATATCTTTGAATCTGCAAACCACCGAATGAGACACCACCAGTCGGAGACCTTCCTATCCTCTGGGATGAGATTGGTTTGTGGGAACCAATTGGGATAAAAAAAGGTATAGAGATTTTTAGAGAAACTCTTTTCTTTTATTTTTGCAGATTGACTTTTTTTCTTAATGAATTCGTTAAAAAAAACTATTTTCTTTTACATATTTATAACTATCTTTCCTTCTTGGAATAGGAAAAGGAGTAGTAGAGAATTACGAGATTCTTTTTATCAAATCTACTAATTAATTAACAATTAATCAATTAGTTAATAATTAATTAAATC
>JBBPDI010085921.1:0-12941 GCA_037974545.1 Cucumis variabilis
GGACTTTCGAAAAACGCTATAAAAAGTCTATTATAGCCTTTTTCGTTAGCTATCGTATGTGTTATTTCTTGTAGTGGCTAATTACTAATACCATAATAACTCTTATTCCTATAGCTCTTAGATACCGTTGTTCGGTCAAGGATTCATTAACTAACTTAATTCATGTGTAAGTGTGACTCTACCATTTTTCAGATCCCAGAGGTACGCTTCAATAGGCTATCGAAAGGAGAGACAACTGTCGAAGATTAGTCTAAGAAATCCTCTCCATTTCTAGAGTTTGCATTGTTCCGACTTCAATAATCATGCCCTCTGAAGTGATGGTCACTTTAGGATGACACGCAAGCAAATCATAGAAATATCACAGTGCAACCTAATGGAGGAGACCATAGGATACGTTGACATGTGCCCTTCTTCCACTTACTGTAATCATTTTCCCTATTCACCTTGTTATTGTCCCATACAAACACTTTTCAAAGGGAGGTCGTGCCCAGGGCTACACGAAGCAGAGTATGAATCTTACGTGTGAATTCTTAGGGACGTGAGAGTTAAAAATTTATATATCATATATACCATTTTTCTCCCACTAAAATGTTCTATTACTTTTGGGTTTGTTGTACTTAGCTAAATTTTGTCTATATGAATCTATCTAAGTCTATTCTTATTATAACTCTTATAATAAAACTTTACTCTAAAGTTTCTAGATGCATTAAACCATTTAATTTACCTAGTGACATCTTATGCTAATATAAATAAGATTAATTCAATGTCGATTCCAGGTCAGTTCCCAGGTAGGAGGTGTTTCGTAAACCGTCAACTTAAGTACCTCTAGCCTTAGACAGAACTTTACCTGTGGAGTTCCCTTATAACCTTAAATCCTGTTTGTCCTACTTAGTTTCATTAAACTAAAAGATGACTTAATTCTAATTCTATTAGAATTAATGTGATCTTAAGTTTATTTAATTTTAAACAATTTAAAACTAAATCAAATTAATCCTAAGATCGTATGTTTGCATGCAACTTTATTCTAGGTTGACAGTTTCTAATTATCAAATTTTCTAACAATTATAAAATTAATTAATTAGTCTTATAATATGTATATTATGGTTTATTATATTAATATAACAATTATATTAAACTATTGATGTATTATGCTCAATGCAAATTGATTTTCATCTTAATTAATATAACACTTATATTAAAAAAAAAGTCATGAAAATGAACCAAGCATACACAAGACATTTATTTAAATATAACAAATTATATTTAACTAAGAAATGTCATGCATCATGCTTATCCGATTTCATATATTTAAAATATCAACATACTTAAATAATTCATGAAATTCAAAACAATGCATTAATACCATACATTATAATATTTATAATATATAAAAATGCATGAACATGCTTAACTTAAGGTTAGATTTATGTAAATGGCGCCCATAAAGTATTTAAATATCAATTGAACTTGTAAAATTGGTCCCTAGGATAAAATAAAGCAATAAATTATAATAATTAAGCTTTAAAATATCCCAAAAACTGCTTTTTCAAAGCTTCAAAATAGATCTCAAAACCTTCAAAATGCTTCAAAATGGGTCCAAAAATCTTAAATCATTCCAAAAATGGAAGAACCGGTTCAAAAAGTAAAGAACTAGCTCAAAAAATGTAGAACCAACCAAAAAACAACTAAATCAAAGCCAAACCGCGTGCTAGACGAAGAACCGGAGTTGCCCGTGCTGAACCAAAGTCGATTGCGTAAACCAAGCCGACTGCATGCTGAACCAAGTCAAACCGCACCTGAGCCACCAGCCACGCCGCGCCGTCAAGCCTCCAAGCCGCATCTCTTGTGCTCTGCTGACGTCATGATGACGACAGTCCTACCTTCAACTTCTAGCAATTTCTTTTTTTTTTTGCATATTGGTATCTACTCAATTTCACATAAAATTGGACTCTAAATTACAAGATTTACAATTAAAATTGTCCAAAAACGCACAAACTTTACATGATCATATCAAAACAATTGTAAATTTATTGCCAAATTACAGTAAACATTTAATTGCAAACTACCCACATTCATAATGTAGAATCCCACCTAACCAATGCAAAATTTGAAATTTTCAATTAAAATTTGAGATGTCTCTTATACCAATTGAAAGGATAAAAGCCCTTGGTAGCTGAAGATTTTACCGAACCATTACTCAATTTAATTTAGAAATTCCAAAATACCAATACATTGGCAAAAGTAACTAAGAAACTAATTTTCTTATTAAGCATGCTTTTAATACATTCATAGGGTCTGACTAAGAAAATGTCAAATCTGATTTGATAGGGGTTAACGTGTAAGATTAAGAAAATGTCTCTTCCCTCTCCATGAGAAGAGAAGGAGGAAGAGAATTTTTGTTAAAGTGTGGTAAGTGGTTTTCTTCTTAAATGTTTTGTGGTTCAGCTTTACTATTTTAAAAGATGATTTCAAATGAGAAAGTGTTTTAGAAATTGTGAAAGTGTTTCAAATGAGAACGCGTTAAAGCTTGATTTGATGATTACGATTTCCATGCTATCAAATGGTTTTCAAATCATTAGTTGATTCATTCAGAAGATGCTAACTTTTATGCGCACATAAAGAGTCAAGGCCACCATGGGGTGTACGAACCACATGATGATAAGAAGCTGGCTTATGTGTTGAAAGGAGCGTATAAAGCTTAACGGCTTGAGCAACAAGAACGAATCTGTATGTTCTTAGAGCTGTTCATATAGTCAAAACACGAGGTAATGAGACTAAGCGTACAGAACGATTTGGGATCCTTGGCGAAAGGAATGAATGTTAACTAATGTATGTTTATGTGAAATTGCTATGTTATATTAAGCATAAAGAAAGGTTTATGCGAGATGAAATTATTTGATGTTATGTGAAATGATGTTTATAAAAAGGTATTACGAAAAAGATTTCATAAAACCTCAGTCTGATAGACATTCTTTCAAAAATTTATCTTCTAGGATTAGGCGTTTAGGCCAAGTAAAGAAGAAGGTTGAAGGATTTGCGGTGAGATGACTCCAGACGTTTTGGAAATAGTTAAGCTTGGTTGTTTGGTCAAAGTGTTGTAATTATGTATCAAACGCCTGTTATTAATAAACTTTTTTATAGGTATTTATTATACTTAGCATTTAGGTTGACCACCGTTACATTTTGAGTTTTGTTGATAGTATAAAACAAGTTGAGAATAATATTTTGTGATAAGAAAATTTCAAAGTTGTAACAAACTCACATCCAATTCCTACTACTTCAGCATTTTCGTCGCAGTACGGTTTGGGGTGTGACAGCCAATATGCTCATCTAGTGGAAGTTTGGTGAGATCCTTTGTTTCTTAGATTGTCGTTGCCTTAGGTTCCCAAGTCTTAGGTAGAGACCTTAGAATTTTTCTAACATTATCGAAAGTTGTATAGAATTTATCAAGACCCTTCAAAGCATTTATGATGTCAGTAAATCTAGTAAACATATCGGTGATAGTCTCATTAGCATCCATTTTAAACAATTCATAATTATGAACAAGCCTTCTAATTTTAGACTCTTTAACTTGATTTGTGCTTTCATGAGTAATTTCAAGAGTATTCCAAATTTCTTGAGTGGAAGAACACATGAATATTCTATCAAATTCATCTTTACTCAAAGTACAATACAAACAATTAATAGCCTTAACATTAAAAGAACATTTTTTTCATTTCATTTTCATCATACTCTTCTTCTAATTTAGGCTTATCAACATTATCAACCATTTTTATGGATACATAAGGACCTTTTGCAACAATTAACCACAAATTATAGTCAAGAGATTGCACATAAATTTTCATTCTAGCTTTCCAATATGCATAATTTGAACCATCAAAATAAGGAGGTATAGAAGTAGATTGATCTTCAACAATCTCATTTACCAATAGGTTTGCCATAATGCTCTAAGAATAAAGTTTATCAAGAAAGTAAAATTTTAAAATGAACAACCTCGCTCTAATACCTATTGTTAGACCGGTATGGCAACACTAGAGGGGGGTGGATAGGGTTTAATTAAACTTTTAAACAAATAAGCCTAAATTAAACTAATTAGATAATTTTTAAATTAAATAAAGAAACTTTCTAAACTATGTTAAATAACAAGATTGATAAAAAAAGATATGAAATAGAGTATGCAATCAAACTCAATCAATAAGAATATGTAACTAAAATTAAATGTAAAAATAATTAGAAGAGAGTTAGCGAAGAAGGCACCGTAATTTTGCAGTGGTTCGATCAAACTCGACTTACATCCTCTTTTCCAAGCACCTCTTGAAATTTTGATTGTAAATCTTCTTTTCACTCTTTCCATAGATTAGAGCTGAACCGCTACTTGCTTCTTTTTCGGGTTCAAGAACAAACCCGATCCTTTCCACGAGTTAGGATCCAACCGTTACAATATGATGAAGTTTTAAATCACACAAAAGAAAACTCTCTAAAAGGGTGAGTATACAATTTGAAGCTCACAATATTTAATCCTCATAATACAATAAGAACTCTCTCAAGGACAAGATGAAAAGAATAAAATTTGGAAGCTTTAGAGAGAATAACAATGTTGGTTTTTACACATTTTGAGGATTGTAAAGTTTTATAATGTTCTTGAAAATTTGAGAAAAATCAAGTATTTAAAAAGAGGGGAAAGATAAATTCCAAAATCATTTTGGGTCATTGGATGTAAGAAAAAGGAAATTGAATGGTTGAGATTTAAACTCAATTAGCCGTTAGATACAACACTAAAATAATATAATAATATATCTTATCAAAATAATTTGTTTAAAGCCCAATAAAGCAACTTCATCATCTTTTTAAAAAATTAGCCATTAGACACAGAGATAAATAATAATATTAAATTTATTTTATTTTTAAATTCATTTTCTTTATAAAAGCCAATAAAACAAAAGCAAAAGTCACATGTGTTACTTCTCCATTGCTTCAAGTGGCTTTCTCTAATTGGTTCAAATTGATTTCTTGGCCACCACGTCACCATCTCAGGTATTTTTTCGTCAAGCTTCCTTTAGCAATATTTTTTTCATTTGAACATTGATTTGGGTGATTCAAGAGGCGTCAGAATCACTGTTCTGCTCTACATTATGAACTATTCAAAATCATAAAATTGCCAATAAAAAATTTATATTTGTTATTATCAAAATATTAATTAATTTGAGATTAAGAGCCAAGAAGCCAACAAATTGAATTTTGGATATGATTCAAAATTAATTTATGAGAGATAAAATATTTGAATAAGTTCAAACATTAATTTAATGTGAATTGTATTCATATTCAAATTATTGGTTATGAGAGAAATTTATATTTGAATATGATTCAAATTTAATTTAAGTTAAATATAAGATATTTAATTTAGCTATTACTTAATTGAAGAATTAATTAATAGTTTAGTTTAATTTGATTTTCTCCTTTCTTCTTGTCGACATGCCTTGTGTTTAAACATGAAAACCACGTAAAATAGACATGATATTTATATAAGATGTGTTTCTAAATACTTATGTATTTACAACATAAGTCATATGCTTTGATCATCTTCTTATACGTTTTGACCTCATTATTCTAATAAGAGTGGTTATAGTAAGATGTATGTATACACGTTATCAATTTCCTAGAATCCTTATAGGTATGAAAATCAAAGTTAGTGTTTCCTGTAATGATCAAATCCTTAGCTCCATACACAAGCATGTAGTCTCTCGTTCTTCTATGATACTTGAGAATATTTTAACCGTCATCCAGCGGTCGAACCCTGGATTGGACTGATATCTACTGACTATTTCCAATGAGAAGGATATCATCCACATAAAGTACTAAGAAAGCTACTCTACCTTTGATTTTCTTGTATACACAAGGTTCGTCAATGTTTTGGTCAAAATTGTAAGATTTGATCGCGTGTCAAATCTAATGTTCCAAGATCTAGATTCTTGTTTCAACCCATAAATGAATTGATTCAGTTTGCAAACTTTTTGCTCCTAACATTGGGTTATGAACCCCTCGGGCTGAGACATAAAGATACTCTCTTCAAGATTGCCATTTAGAAAAGCAGTCTTGACATCCATTTGCCATATTTCATAATCATAAAAAGTGGTTATGGACAAGATAATCCTTATAAACTTTAATATAGCAACATAGGAAAAAGTTTCCTCATAGCCAACCCCTTCCCTTTGGGTATACCCTTTTGTTACAAGTCTAGCTTTGAAGGTCTGTACCTTTCAAGCTGAATCTCTCTTTCTCTTATAGATCCATTGCACCCTATAGGTTTCACCCCTTTAGGTAAATTTACAAACTCCCACACTGCATCGAAGTACACAGACTCCATTTCAAGGTCCATGCTTTGACCCATTTGTCATTATCCTATAAACAGGCAATGAATGATGTAGATAACCCTTGTCTACATCATTCATTGCCTGTTAGGACAATGGATTCTCAATACCATCATCTGGTATGACAACTTGAGTTTCAGTTAAACCCAATTAACTGTTAGGTTGTGATACAATCCTCTCACTGCGTCGAGATATTCTCAACGATTGAGAAGGATGAGACTAACCTGATGTGTTGATTTCATCAACTCTTAATGAGGGACCAACTTCATCAACAACCCTTGTTGATTCATCAGTTGCTTCGTTTAATACTAACTTCCTTCAAGGTTAATGATCTCTCATGTGGTCTTCTTTCAAGAAAGTAGCATTTATCGATACAAATACTCTATTTTCTTGTGAATCAAAGAATATACCATCTATCGTTTCTGTAGGGTAACCAACAAATTAGATATGAACTCTAGTAGCTACTACATACCCCAAAACGAGCTAGGCAATTGAGGTTAGCTCATCATTGAACGAACCATGTCTAACAACAAGGTTCTATTTCTCCTTTTTTATACACTATTTTGTGTACCAAGTGTGGAGAGTTGGAACTGGATTTCATGTTCTATCTAACATAATGTCCTGGAATCTCAAATCTATGTACTCTCCACTTCGATCATATCGAAGTATTTTAATCATTTTACTTAACAAATTTTTAATTTCATCCTTATACTCCTTGAACTTTTCAAGAGCTTCAGACTTATTCCCCATTATGTATAAATAACCATACCTTGAATAATCTTCTATAAAAGAGATGAAGTATTCAAAACCTCCTTTAGCTTTTACATTCATCAAACCATATGGGTCTTAAGATGTTGGCGAGACATGTGACACCAAGAAGAAGAACATATAGAAAGCATATGACTCTGCAAATGAAAATTTTTTATATTTTAGGGTAAATATGACGTTGCAAATGAATTTTTTTTTATCTTTTTAGGGTAACAATCTTTCCAAATCGCAGAGTAAAGATCAGACAAATAGTTACCCATTTCACCCACCAAATCATTCATAAGAGATTTAAGTTTAACAGTAAAGACCAGAGATGGATCAAACTATTACACCATTGTTAAAAAGAAGAAAAGAAGGGCCATAGAAAGGAACCTACCAAATCAGCAAGCAGTGCATTGTTAAACTCAACAATCTTTTTTAGTATTCCATCAAACTGAGCAACATCAAACACAAGGACCCCTTTCTGGAAAAGAATGATTTGCAGGGAAAAAAAACACAGCAAAACAAATAAGTAGCCATACAAGAAAAAGTGTTCAAACTACATTAAAGATACAAGTATTATAACCAGCAACACGTTGTACAATTAACTTGAGAACTTTATGATTAATCAATATAAAGATACATCATTATTTAAAAGATTTATTCCTTTTGTGAAAAAAATGGGTGCGCATTAATAGTTAATCAAAGAGAAGATTTAAAAAATAAGTAGATGTTACAAAAAGGGAATTCATTGGCATTGATTGTCAGATCGTAACTATAAAAGTTTGGCAAAATAAAACATCAAGAAGAAGCTAGCAATGTGCTTTGAACTTAGTTGAAATTTATAATCAATGACTAGGAAATGTGAGAACAAATGATAGACCTAAAATAACCTCAATTAAGTTGAATTAATAAACCAAAAAGAAAAATGTTAGCTAACAAGCCAGATGGATGAAAGCTAGGAAGCACAAATAGCTACATATACGACACATGAATTTTAAAGAAAAGTAGCAAACAATATGTTGGGGACCATTATTTTTTATTAAAAACATTAAATATACATCATAAATATAAACATATTGTGAGATCTTCCATTTTAAAACATCAAAATAACAAGTTAAACATCATAGAATTCATGAATTTATGTATGAAGGTTTGGATGGGAATGTTTGAGTGTGAAGGTTTGGGCGTGGAGAAATGAGGGATATCATGACTGTGAAAGGTCTATTTTTAAGAAAAAGTGTTAGAGTTAGTAGGCTTGTTGTATGTTGAAAACCTAAAGGTAGTTTTGTAATTTATGTTATCCTAATTATTACAAAAGACTGATTTAATATAAACTTGAATTTGATTCTTTACACTATCCCTCCTCTTCAAGAACAAAAAAGTAAGGGAGGAGGGAGACAGTTGGCCATTAACGGTTGTTGTTGTTGTTGTTATTATTGTTTTGTTGTTGTTGTTGTTGTTGTTGTTGTTGTTGTTTTGTTGTTGTTATTATTATTGTTATTATTAATTATTCTTGTTGTTGTTGTTGTTCTTATTGTTCTTGTTCTTATTGTTCTTCTTCTTCTTCTTGTTGTTGTTCTTGTCGTTCTTGTTCTTGTTCTTGTCCTTGTTCTTGTTCTTGTTCTTGTTGTTCTTATTATTTATTAATATTATTATTATTGTTATTATTAATTAGTCTTACCTCATTTCACCATGCTCATCTTTTATACATGGCTGCCTTTACTTCTTATGTGCACATAACATACAGCTAATTGATTCATCTTATTGTTATTATTATTATTAACAATAATAAGTTATTATTATTATTATTGTTATTATTATTATTAGCAATAATAAGTTATTATTATTATTGTTGTTATTATTATTATTGTTATTATTAACTAGTCTTACCTCATTTCACCATGCACATCTTTTATACATGGCTGCCTTTACTTCTTATGAGCACATAACATACAGCTAATTGATAGGAAGAAACTAATTGTTTGAACACAATTTCAGAATCATTTAAAACACATAAATATACTTTGAAGCATAACATACTTTTCATATAAACACTATAAGAAATCGAAGCTATCCCAATGCAGAAAAAGGCATCGGTGAAAAGTACGTTGAAAAAAAAAGACTCCCCTAACACTGTAAAGACCTAGATCACTAGTCCTGATGTCATGATTTAAGGCATCGGGGAAAGGAAAATTAGTATTTAAAGTTTAAATTTTCTCTGACGTAATATGAACACATAAACATTCGAATGTGGTCCCCCATTCTCGATCTCACCTTCTCCACATCAGATAAAAGAGAAATTAATATTTAATTATTTTCATTTTCCCCATCGAAAGGCACATAAATGTGGAGAATGGGGACCACATTCCCAATGTCAGTGTTAACCACGTCGGCAAAAATGAAACAATTAAACAAATATGTTATTTTACCTGAGGCCATTCAAGTGACGTTAGAGGAGGTAATAACTATTTCTGGTGTTTCACTTATGATGTCATGAATAGTTATTTCCTCCCTCGATGTCAACGTTCTTGATCTCGGGACATGGAGGTCTCCCGACGTTTTCATTGTGCAAAGGAAGTTCCCAATAAAAAGGGTTTTCAGTTATGTGATTCATGGAATTGAAAGATAGGGCCAAGAGAGTTGAGAGAGAGACTAAGAAAGAGAGAACACCCCTTTGTCGCTTGCCATTACTCGTCGTTGTTCGTCGTTCTCTCATTGCCCCTACTCTTCATTCCGACAAGTTCTTTAGTTTGTTATTGTTTTTGTTATAGTTTTGGTTTAGTTAATTAGTTTTAGAATTTAGATTTCGAAATAGTTTTAGGATTTAGATTTTGAATTAGTTTTAGGTTTTAGTATTGGATTTGAATTTGAAGTATTTTTATGATTTAAGACTGAAGTAGAAATTAATATTTAATTTGAATGTGTTAAGGTTGAATTTGAACAAGAATATGAATTTGATGATGAAGAGCAGCGGCAGATCAAGCGATGATGAAGAATAATGTCTTCTTCATGTATACACATTAGTCATTCTTCTATACATTTAGTTTGAGATACTCACATTTGTTTAACGGATGTTGGGATTTATGTCTACAGGTATTATGTCATTTTTCAGCAATTTCCATGAGGCGATATATACCTAGAGTTGGACGACATGTTCAATAACGTCGGAGGATCATCTTCAATAGGCAACACTTCAAGTTAGTTCCATTACATAAACACTTGAATCGATAATTAAGTTTCTATTTCTGATAGTGTTCTTTTTTGGTAGATTCTCAACCCACTCTCACTCCTACTCCAAGGAGACGTCAGCACTCTCAAAACTTGAAGTTGGATAGATATGTACAGCAAAATAGGAAGATCCCTATATTGATCTCCCAAGAGGGGACAAACCTATCTCGCCACATTTCGTTCGGTTCAACAACAACATTGGTGTGTTAATGTGAGATACATTTCCAATCCAGGCCCTCAAGTGGATTGATGTACCTCTAGAGTACATCAAGGTCGTCAAGCAGCATACAGGTAAGTTTGTAAACTAAGAGATGTACTCAAGAGAGGTTAGCAAACTAAGAGCTAGCCTTAAAAATGCTAACTGCTTAATTGAAAAACAACAAATAAGAGGAGGAGTGGGACTGACAAATGGAAGAGAGTGCTCAAAAAATGGAAGAAAGTGCCCAAAAAATGGAAAAAATGCATGACAAATGGAAGAGATGAGGAAGATGATTGAGGAAATGAGTCAGCACAGAAACGGCCGCTAACACTTGGGGTATGTATTTTTCAACTTTTAATTTGTTTAATTTCTCATCAATGATATATATCTAACTTTACTTTTATGTCATTTGTAGGTTTGGGATTCTTTGAATTTGGTGTCTGCGGCTATGTTTTAGGAGATAGTGTAGTTTTTTTTTATGTAATTATTTTGAACGATTTAAACAACTTGTAATTTTTATTATACATTCAAATTTTGTATTTAATTTTATAAATTGCAAATTTTTTATTTTAATAATTTGTTATGAATTTTGTTTGTTACCTTCTGAAGCGGAACCCAACACAATACCTCATGAAATAATAATAAGAATAAACAAATAATATCTCCTAACATATACTATACATCGAAAACAAGAGATTCCCCAATGCCTTTTCCATGACATCGGGGAAAACTTCTCCCGACGTGGTATCGAGAGTGCCTTATCCTTGATGCCGGAGGAGACATCAGTCGTACTCTACTCTGCCGACATCAGCCACATATCTGCATTGACGATGTGAGGGATAAGGAAATCCTAACGTTCTCACTTTGGCACGTCAGAGAAAGCTCCATTGACGTTGTACTCCCAATGTCCTTCCCAATGGAGCTTCTGACATCGAGAAAACCTCTCCTCATGCAATTTTGTATTATTTTCGACGCATTATGGTGTTGAAAATTTTCCAACTCCTTGTAGTGAAATCTCTTGGAAATAGTCATTTTGAAATCATCATTTCAAATTAATAAAGACTTTATAAGAAAGCTTGAAATTTTATAAGACTTTGAAGAAAACACTCACACTACTTGGTTACTTCAAAACCCGAATTGCTTCTTTTCTGCTTCTTCTCACGTAGACACTTTGATAGCACTTCAACACTTTAAATTTTCTTTTCAAAATTTCAGAATAACCATCCCCAAATAATCTGACATCAACCTCTATTAATACTACTCCTTAAACAAGCTTAATCATCCTTAAACTTTTAACAGCTTGCAAGCTCCTACTCTTAGTGGTGCATGTGTAAGCATAAGGGTTAACTTAACCATGCTTAGTTCTTATCCTTACACGTGACCCATTACAAAGATTTAAAGAAATTTTCCTGGTGTTTCCTTGCTCTTCTTGCATAGTTCCTTAGCTTCTCGCCTAACACCATCTTGTGAAGTTCCTTCTTTGCATGAAAACACTTAAATTTTATAAGTCTCGTTGCATAACTTTTCTCACGAACTACCTTAATTACCACCTCTTAACACGTAGTCTTGCTTTATCGTCAAGCCTTAACTTTTCTTCATCACCTATCATTCAAAACACCTATTTTACACTTAGCCAAAGTTTTGATCTCTTAACTTAGATATGGGTCTTACACTAGCAAGCTCCAACTTGTTCATTTTTTGTAAAAATGTTGCCCTAAAATTGTGCATCTCTCTTGTTGCATTCCCTCACCTTCTCTTTCAATTGTCTGTATTCAATCTTCACATCCCTCAATTGATAGTGTAATGACACACACGCATGAGCCAGCACAACTAACATGCATGTTTTGTTGAAGTTATATGTATCTTAAGAAATAAGAAATAATAAAGCTTATAACAACGTGTCTGTATATGATAACTTGTAGAAATACAAGTTATTGTAGTCTTTTATGTAAAATAATGAAACTTTATTGCATAAGATTGGAAGAAACTCGAGAAAAGTAGAAGAGTTGATTCACTTGTGTATTGCAAACTCAAAAAGAACTTTATTCGTGTTTGATCTCATTTTACTTGTCTTATTGCAAGATTTTAGGCAAAAGGAAGTATAGCCCAAAGATAGAACGTCAGGCGAGGAGACGTGTGTAAAGAACAACGCAACAATCACAAAAAGCTAGGGCGATTTGAAGCATTAGAGACAAATTGGGTTTGCGTGAATGTCAGAAGAAAGACAAAATGACGTTTATACAGTGTTGATGCAGCTTTATCAGAAACATTAATGAGGCGTGAAATGTCCTCTCAGCATCACTCCCCGCCTATAAATAAAGATGTTTACTTCAGAATCAGGTGTGCGAAATTGGATCTCGAAGAGCAAGTTCAATCCTCCTTTCATCCTTTTTGTT
>JBBPDI010085937.1:0-12938 GCA_037974545.1 Cucumis variabilis
ATGTTTGAAATAGACGTCACATTTTACAAAAATAGGATAATTTGATAAATTAAATATATGAAATTTGTGTTGAATTTTGAATACAAATTTTTTTATAAAAAAATGTATAAAAGAATAAATTTTATAACACTACCTACATAACTCTTCCCCCAAATACATCTTTATCACAATCACCCCATAACCCTTCATACATAACTCTTCTCCCAAACACATTTTATTATAATCACCTCATAACTCTTCCTACATAACTCTTTCCCCAAACACATATTATCATAACATTAACCTTTTATTATAACACTAGTTTTATCATAACACTAACCCTCCATAACCCAACCCTTCTCCCATAACCCTTCATACATAATATGTGTTTGAAGAAAATATTATAATAGGTAGTGTTATGATAATATTTGTTTGGAAGAAGAATTATGTGGAAGAAATTATGAAAATTATTTTTTATTATTTTTTTAATATTTATATTCTAAATTAAATACACAAATATTCATATATTTAATGTACCAAATTGTCATACTTTCGTAAAACAACATCTATTAGTTTTCTTAAATACCATGTCCATTTGCAACTTTTTTTTATCGTGCTAATAAATTATTATTATTTTTTAAGATTCGTATTCTAATTTCAATACACAAATTATATATATTTAATTTACCAAATCATCCTAGTTTTCGTAAAACAATTTCCAGTAATTTTTTCAAATATGAAGTCCATTTTCAACCTTTATAAATGTTGAGTCGTTAAGTGTGAATAAATTATATTTTTGTTTCTTAATTGATATCTAAATGCAATACACAAATTGTGTATATTTAACAATTGATTTAAACTAATGACTGACACTATAATTTTATTCAAACGAAACGATATACAAAGAATAAAATAGTTTTTAGGAAGGGAGTTATAAATTGAAGTCAATTACATGAAACACAATGTACGAGCAAAAATTATTACTATTTTTAAAAATTTATATTCTAACTCTAATACACAAATTTTGTATATTTAATTTACCAAATCGTCCTAGTTTTCGTAAAACAATTTGCGGTAATATCTTTAAATTTAACGTCCATTTTTAACATTTTTACGTAATCATTACGTGGGAGTAAATTATTATATTTTTTAAAAAAATTCATATTCTAACTCCAATACACAAATTTCATATATTTAATTTACCAAATCGTCCTAGTTTTTGTAAAACAATTTGTAGTAATTTCTTTAAATATCCATTTTTGACTTTTTTTACATAATCGTTACTTGCGATTAATTTTTTTTCAAAGATTCATATTCTAAATCCAATACAAAAAAATTATATATTTAATTTATTAAATCGTCATAGTTTTCGAATTGCAGAAGCAAAAAAAAAAGGTCAAGAGGTGTAGTCATAATAAATTATCTCATTCATGAATAAAATAAAATTAAATTAAATTTTAAATTCATGAATTGTACCAAATTCATAACTTAAAAACAAGTTATGTTTTTTAAATAAAAAGATTAAAATTAACAAAACTCATAAGTATATAAATTCTAAATGAAAAAAATAGATTAAATAATATTTAAATTTAAATGAGTTAATTATAAATAAGAAAGAGCTGAGGAAGGATTGAGAAAGGATTGAGGTAAGATTGAGGAAGGACTAAGGGGTTAGGAAGGGTTATGATAATCCTTCTCCAAACAAGGAAAGGGTTATAACCCTTTTTCCATAATATTTTCCCTTCTCCAAACAAACCCTTATATAAAGGTAAATTTGAACTGTAATAAAATGAACTAAAATATTTATAAACTATATATATAAAAAGAATAGATTTTATAAACAAAATATGAAAATTGGTTATATTTAGTAAAAGAGCGTCTTCTTAAACTAACATAACTATAGACTTTAACCTTTAAAGTTAGATATTAGATCTTCTATAATAATTCAAAAAAAAATTAAATGACCAATAAGAATTTAGTTTCGGTGACTAAAAGAATTTGTGGTTCAAATCTTAGCCTTAATTTGTTTTGTCTTACTAAAAATTAAAGGTATTTTCTATTCAAAAAGTCTTAAAAAATGACAGTTGAGCAAGAAATTTCGGCAAATTAAATTCCGCACAACAAATATTGTGGTAATTATATTTTTATTGGATTTTGATAATTAAGTTTACTCAACCCAACCCAATTCAGGTCCAATAAACAAATGGGCTCAATCCCAAGTCCTATAAGCAAACGGGCCCAAGTCCAAGCCCAACAAACAAATTGGCTCAAGCCCAAGTCCAAGAAGCAAATGGGCCCAAGTCCACCAGTCCATGAAATTTCTCTATAAATAGAGACATTTGTCATTCATTTGAAAGATCTTTGGTTGAAGGAAGAATTAAAGCTCTGAAGTACTGAAGCCTCTGAAGAATTGAAGATTCAAACTTCTACAAGCTCTCAAGACGTGTAAGTTCGTATCAACCTCGAGATCAACATCTTTTGAAAAATTGAAGACTTGGAAGATTAAATTTTCCTTGGATTCAAGAAGATCGAAGTTCAAATCGACTTGCAACTACAACATCCTAAAGACCGAAGATCAATAAATTCTGAAGTTTTTATCTTGTATTCGAGAGAAAGCACCAAAGGAGTAAATACTAGAGATTATATTCACAATATTCATCAATATATCAAAGTTCAATTCCACGAATTACATTTCTTCGAAATCTCGTGAGAACAATGACATTTATTTAAATTATTTTGTCTTATTAATTTATTTTGTATTAATCAAATTTAATACTAAAAACAATTACTTCATGCATGTTGGGCAGACAAATAGAAAATAAAAGTAGAAGAGATTTAATTATGGAGATTTTTCATATATAGAAAAAGTAGTCAAAATATTAATCAATATATTAAAATAAAAAATTAAACTTATAATATGAATACGGATTTTTTTATCCTTTTTAACAAAGTTTTGTATTATAAATTTTAGATGGAATTTTTTTAAAATATAACAAACCGATAAAATATTTACACTGTATAAAACAATTTTGAAAACGGAAAAAGCTCACAGGCTACTATTGGAACTTATCTTCTAAAACTTATAGTTTGTAGTTTAAATTATATTATATTCAATAAAGTGGTTATTGATGACTTATTAGTGAAAATAGAATAATACATTCTTGAATCCAAAAAACTAAGGTCCCGAGGCTACCTAGTGTAGACTTGAACTTTATGTAGGGACATGACGTGAATCAAGTTTGAGTATATAGCCCAAATGGTCTATATTATATGAATAAGGTTAGACGCCTTATTATGAGGACACTATGGATGCAACCCACTTTGTAGTTAGTACAAACGATGTGATCAAGAATCGTTCATATAGAGATATGGAAGTAGGGGTATCCTATGCAAAAAGTTTAAGACTGATATAATAAAATAGTCACTTTTAAGTTACCATTGTTGACAATATAAAACTAACTATTTCGACTTATGATGACCTAGGTAAATTAATCTTAATCTTGAGCTAACTATGAACTTCTGTTCAAACAGAATTATCCTTAGATCTACATAGGTAAGGACAACTCAACAACACTGGTCCAATAAACCTCTCATTTTAGAGGTAGGAGTGGGTGGATGGCTAAGGACATAGGGTGCAATACACGAATTCACTCCTACCCGCTTTAGAATTAGTAGATAGATTGTTCCCTTAAGGACTGAATCCAAGTCTTGAACAAGAGGCCCACCCTCTCAATGGCCCGAGAGGGATTTGGTTTATAGGTTGGACCTTAAACCAATTGTTCAATAGTGGATCAGTAGTACTTTAGGAGCAAGATGTAGTCTTGGAGATAAAACGATATTTTAACTCATCCAAGATTATGAACAACCTGTAAAGGATTAATTTACTGATTATAGTTATATCAGATGGACACAATATAGTGAGGAAGTGTAACTACTAGACTTTAGTGGATTGACCCGCTAGTTAGCGAATGTTGATTAGCTTAGTTTAAAAGGCTTCAGTCAATTAACCTTGAACCGTTAGAGTCCATAATATATAGGTCCATTAGGTTTCTCTACTATTTCATATGGAATTAACCTAGAACAATAAACAATATGTTGGAATAATTTGAATTGTTCGAATTAAGTAAGATTACAAGAATTTGGGATTATCCTGACGTAGGAAAACGCATCAGGATAAAAAGATGTCGTAAGAGACGAATTTTGCCAACACCATTGTAACAGCGTTGGCAATAGGGGCAATAACAATGCAATACCATGAAGACATCGTTGAATGTCATTATTTAAAAATATCATTCTAACTTATAACGACACCATGCAAGCCCACATTGGTGTTTCCCTCTAACAACTACGTCATTGAGGATGGCATCGATAAAGCCCTAATATATTATTAAAATTGGTGATCTATGGCGACGTGGTTGATCGCGTTGGCAAAGGTTGGGCCTTTCAGACATGACGAACAATGTTTTGATTGATTTGACAGGAAAATACCGACGTCATAAGTGGCAGCGTCGCATTAGGTGGCTTCTAACAAAACCATAAGTGGCTGTGAGAAAAAACGGAGGAAGGGAAGACGAAAGAGAGAGAGTGTGAGATTGAGTTGCCGCCGTCCTTGCTGCCATTCCATCCGTCGCCACCCACCGACCTCCTACCAATAAAAAATATCATTTTGTATGTGTATTGATGTATATATATTGCATGTTTAATGTTTAAGAATTGTGTATTATTGTATGTATATGTATATTGTAAAATGTATATATGTTTAGGGTTTAGAGATTTTGTATTAATGTATGTATATTGTATGCTTAGGGTTTATGGTTTAGAATTTGTATGTTTATGATATATGTATATGTGTATTATATATGTGTAAATTGTAAATTGTATGTGTATATATTTGTAAGTTGTATGTGTATATTGTATGTGTATATTGGAAGGTTGTCTGTATGTGTATTATGTATATGTATATTGGAATTGAAATTGTTATTGTATATATGTTTATTGGTAGATTATTTAAATTAAAATTGTATATATATTGTATTTATGTTATAAATTGTAAATTGTATATCATATGTATTTTTATTATAAATAATTGTAAATTGTGTATTGCATTTATGTTTATTATAAATTTTAAATTGAAATTGTTATTTATATGTATGTTTATTATAATTAAATTGTAAATTGAAATTGTTGTGAATATGAATAAGTTAAATTGAAATTGAATAGATTTATGATAATTAGTCAAGTTGTGATTTTGATTGTTGTAGAAAGATTTCAATGTATTGAAATTGTTATTTATTTAGAATTATCTTATCCCTTAGTTTATGATAATTTGTGCGAAGTGTTAGATTGCTACTAAAACCTTGTTAGTTGGTTAATTGGAAGTGTTAGATAAATTTTTTAGTTTAAACTTATATATAGTGAAAGTTTGGATATTGGATACTTGTGAGGTGTGACTTATTCATGGAGAAAATTTTGCATTCGAGAGAAGAAAATATAAGATTAATGTCACGTATTTATGTTCTAGGTCTTTATCGATGGACGTTGGATGAAACCTAGAAATAAGTTATCGGTTGAGTATAGAGATGAAGTTTTTCAATTTCTAGCAGTTGTCAAGTATCACGTTGATGAGTACAGACATATAAGGTGTCCATGCAAGAGATGTATGAACTCCAACCAAGACTCATTAGAGGATGTGAAGAGATATTTATTAACGAATGGAATATGCCCCTCCTACACAGATTGGTATATCATAGAGAGTCAGTGAACTTGTATAGAGGTATAGAAAGATTTGATAAAGGAATTAGTAGTAACCATTTCCATGAAGGAACTAGCTGTGACCCATTCCATGAATCAAATAGTAGTAATCTGTTTCTAGTTTCCTAAAGACAATGAAATGTTGGGTATGTTGCACGATTTACAAGCGACGATTGAACAGAAACAAGAAACAACAAATGAAGGTTTGAAGAATGAGATGTAGCTAAATAGTGGTGTTTGAGGAGACTACGAATATATTTCAGGAATTATTAAACCAAGCACATCGTGAGCTATAGCTTGATTGTTCATAATTTTCATCTCTTAACTTTTTGGTTACGATGATGCATGTGAAAGTTCTCAACGGTTGGAGCAATAAATCCTTCGACATGATGTTAGAGATAATAAGACATGTGTTTTCAATGTGTGGTACCAATATCCCTAGCTCATTCTACGAGGCAAAACAAAAATTGCGTGACTTGGACTTGGGATATGCAACTATTCATGCCTGTAAGTACGTTTGTGTATTGTAATGGAAGGAATTTGTCAATTTGCAACATTGTCTGATTTGCAGTGAGTCTCGGTACAAGGTTTGTCCTAATAGACACTACAAGAAATAATGCTTATGATAACTAACGAAAAAGGCTATAAAAGACATTTCATTGCCTTTTTCAAAGGTCCTGACAACCCATGTTATTAAAACTCTGGGACTTTTTATAGCCTTTTCGTAGAGCTATAATGGATGCTATAATAGAGTATGAATATATAGCATGTATGCACGTCTATGAAAACATCCAATAGCATTAATCATTAAAGCTATCTTTAACCTATAATAGCTTGTTCTCAATGTTATCTTTACTATATAATAGCCTTTACCTAATCCTTTCTTTTGACATATGATAACCTTTTTAAAGGTTATTATATCATATATATATATATATATATAATGTTATAAGAAAAACATTAAAATTATGAAATATTAAATAATACATAATTTATGTATGAAATACAATAACTTTCATTATTGAAATTTTGAAATCAATTTACATTAGAAACTATACAAATTATCAAATAATAAAAGAAATATATCAAATGTAATTAGCAACTATACAACATTCACAAAATACAAAATTCATCAAGTGTTGAGGATTATATAACATCATGGAATTGAGCTTCATCTTGAACTTTGTGTGCGAAGGTACCATTTCATCCATCTACATAAAAAGTGAATATATACATCAGTTTGGCTCCCATGGCCACCTAAAAAGTATCTCGATATTAATTTGAATCTCAAAATTACATAAAAAGTGCATAATTATCATTTTGACTCTTAAAACAACCAAAGAATATGTGATTCATTAATAATCAACAAATTAACCATAGAAACAATATACTAATAGACAAAAATATAAACTTAACATTAACACTTATAAACATAAGAACTAAATTAAACAAATTTATAAAACTAAATACAGCAAAAACTTTACCAATGAAGTTAATTATCCCTTTACCTGCTCCTACACTAACATCAAATTCATTATGAAAACTACTAATGAACTTAAGATCAAACTTTGTTCAATAGTAGTGTGAAATCAGCAATAATCCAAGGCTAAATTCATGGATGAGTAGTTTCAAAATAAGAGCATACATAATAGAACTAAGTTCAACTTTTTTATACCTTCTCTTTTGTTGCACCTTTACATTTTTGTTCATGTGCGAGCTTAGAAGACTACCTCTGTTGTGAAAAGTAGTTCTTGCATTTAGAGTTTACAAATTGAAAAAACCAACCAAGTTAATATATCATAAAGTCTAAACATACAAGTACTAATCACCACTCATTAATAAGCAACCATACTCCATAAAACAAAATCTCTTTAACAGGAATTTTGGAAGAACAGAGCAAAAAATCTCTATATTAAGAATGCTAGAAGAATTAGGTGTTCAAGATTTTAGATTATGAGTGGGTTCTTTCGAGAGAGTGATTAAGTTATGCTTTGTATTTAAATTTTAGTTTTAGTCTTTTTTTTAATACTTTTGTATTTTAATAAAAGATGCTTGTTTTATGTAACAAAAGAGACTTGTTTTTATTTACAGAAAAAATAAAGCAAATTATCCAAAGATGAAAGCTGATAGCATAAGTTCGATACAGAAAAAGGGTCCAACTTAGCTTCTGATGGGTTTAATATGTTTGGGCATATGAGTACCGCCTACAGTATGTGGCCTGTAGTATTAATTCCTTATAACTTGCCACCTTAGAAATGCATGAAGAAGTCCAACTTCTTCATGTCATTGCTAATACTCGGTCCAAGATCTCATGGTTGGAAAATTGATGTTTATCTTTAACCATTGATTGGGAAACTAAAACAATTATAGAGTTTTGGTGTTCGTACGTATGATTCTCTTACTTGTCAGTTTTTCTAGTTGTATGCAGCTTTGTTGTGGACAATTAATGACTTTTCAGCGTATGGTGATCTATTTGGATGGAGTATGAAAGGGTATCCAACACGTTCTATTTGCATGGAAGATAAATCATCATTCGAAATAAGAGGAAAGATAGCTTACATGGGACACTGACGTTACCTTCTAGATAAACATATTTGGCGTAGAAGTAAGCTACATGATGGAAGTGTAGAGCGTAGGTCTCTTCCAATTATACTGAATGGGCATGATATCTTGAAACAACTGGATTCCTTGGAGTTTCCAGTGATGAGTAAACATCCATCACTGAAAGATAGAAAAAGAAAGAGAGCTCTAAATTGGACGAAGAGAAGTATCCTTTTTAAACTCTCATACTGGCCAATTCTACTATTACGTTATAAGTTGGATGTAATGCATATTGAAAAGAACATTTGTGATAACTTGGTCGATACATTGTTAAATATAGAAGGGAAAATGAAGGATACTACGAATGCTCGATTGGATATTCAGAATTTAAAAATAAGAAAGGATTTACACCTGATAGAAGTCGGTATTCGATTGGTGAAGTCCTATGCAAGTTACACGTTCACTAGTAGCAAACGAGTTGCATTTTTGTAAACACCTAAAATCAGTTAAGTTTTTCGATGCATTCATTTCTAATGCTTCATGATGTGTGAATGATAGAGATGGAAAGATATCATGTATTAAGACCCACAACTGTCACACTTTGCTTCATCGACTTCTACCTATTGGTATTCGATCATAATTACCAAAGAATGTGTATACTGCTATTACTAAATTGTGTAGTTTCTTTTGCGACTTATGCACAGGGATGATAAAAGTAAACGATTTAGACCGATTACAAGCAGATATCATTATCATAATTTGCATGTTGAAAAGAATGTTTCTATCGATCTTTTTCAGTGTAATAGTACACCTTGTTATTCACTTACCGTATGAAAAAAAGGTCTGATTCATTATAGTTGGATGTATCCCATTGAGAGAAGTTTATGCACGTTGAAGTAGTATGTCTGAAACAAAGCACGTTCTGAGGGGTTTATTGTCAAAGCGTATGTGATGAATGAATCAAGTACTTTCTGTTCGAGATATCTAAGTAGGATTGAAACTCATTTTACTTGAGATGAATGAAATGATGATAGCCTTTCCGAAGACAAGGTAAATGGTGGGTTTAAAGTGTTCGTGCAGAAAGTACAACCATTAGGCACTAGAAGTTCTTGATCTTTATCATAAGAAAAGACATCAGGTACATTAGTACATCTTGCAAAATGTAGATGAAATTACGGAGTATCACAAATACATACTTTAATTTCAACTCCATACTTCATTATGTATAACTTAAATCAAGTTTTGTTAAATAGTCATTACAAATACTCACCACACTGAACTTTAGGAAACACTTGTGGTTAAATCTTCCTGAGATAAACAACAAACTCGATTTATTCTAAAGACATCAACTAGCATTTCCTAATTGGTTCAGAGATCATGTATATAAAGTACATAAATACATTTCGAATTGAATAAAAGCATAATCTAGACTTATATGTTCATTATTAAACCAATTTCAAGTCATCGAAACGTATTTAAGGGAAAACCTTTATGATGATTTCTTCTTACTTGCAATGGGACCTTCATTTGATGTTTGATTGTATAGTGAATGCATCGTGGGTGGGATATAATTTCACACGATCGATCGTTATTTTTGACACATATCACAAAATAGTAGAGTTATGGTAGTCAGTGAAGTGCCAGTTATATTTGGCTATTCAAGTGTAGATGGTTTGACATGGACAAGAACACAAACCATAGGACACACGTTGAATTAGGGTACAAATCAATCAACACGTTTTGTTTTTTGTTTCTTAATGAATCGATCATTCTTGTAATTCAGGCACATTAAGTCTTTTACATTGACAACCCAAAAAATGATGTCAATTGGAAGGTTGTTCAGGTGATACAAAATAAATGTATATGGGACGTGCTCGAAGTGAAAGATGTCGAGGATTGATAACTAAATGTACTTGAAGTCGTAGTTAAACATTGTGTGGATGATCACATTGAGGATGACACCCTGTGTAGATGTGACGTTGACCCTACAATTGTGGAAAGATCAATTGTGTGTCATGTCGTTGATGACTTCAATAATGATGATAATGATAATGATGAACAATTATTTGTTCAAAGCAGACCAAACGATGACGAATAATAACAATGATGTTTCAAGTGCTGACATATAATTCATGTTTGAGATAATAAGTTTCAAGTACTTTCATATGTTTAATTAATTTTGGTTTATTGTCATCAGGTACTACTATATTTAATTTTCCTCCCGATGAGGATGAGAGTGATGATCTTTTTTACTTTAATGTAGCAGAGTTTAATAACGTAGAAGTTTTATCGTCGGTGGGCGACACTTCAGGTTAGTTACCATTACATAATTGATTAATTGCATAAGTGTGGAGTTTAGTTTATGAATTTACTATTTCTGTAGAGAGGTCTGCAACAGCTGGCATTCCTAGGAGACGCGAGCACTTGAGGAACCTTGAGCTAGAGCGATATGTTGCACAAAATGGAAGATCCTCATATCGATCGCTCTAGGGCAGGATAAGTAGATCTCCTCACACGTCGTTTGCTTTGCTGTACCATCGACGTGGTAATGTGAGATACTTTTCCAGTTCGCTTTCTTTAGTGGACTGACGTTATGGCAGATTATATCAAGCTCATGAAGGGCTCTTTATAGGTAAGTTTTACCATTACGCGTACATATATGTTCATTATACCTACCGCGTATATATATAGAATCCTAATTCATCTGTACTTTTAATTTATAGCAATTTTTTGAGCTGAATTTCACAGATCCAACTCTTAATTGATTTGTCGAGCATTAGATGCTCACCATCTAGAAGGAGTTTAGGGGGCAGAACCATCACCATTTCAAGAAGTTCAGAGATCCTAAACATGTGCGTGCCAACCCACCCTCAAATTGAAGAATCGGGTGGAAGATTGACACTTCCCATGCGATTGCTACCTTACCTGACAATTTCAGGTGATTTAGAACTTATTAATGCTCTCAAATGGTAATTCATTCTTTAATGTAACATTTTGATATTGTTTACATGTAGGAGCAATCATCAATGAATAGGGTTGTTAGAGCGAGGCAACCCTATAATCACAATAGCGGTGCCAAGTCCTTTATACAACAAGCGCATGAACTCACTGAACGACAAGGTCATCCAGTCGATCGAGTAGAGTTGTTCAAGGAAACACACACTCGGGTTGACCAGTTTATTTAACCAGAGGTTGAGAGGCTCATGTAAGTTTCTTTTATGCTTTTTGTCTTCATTTTGTACGTACATTTTATTTACAGCGTTTTATAACTTATTAATCAATCAAAATTTTCTTGCAATCAAATGTTGACCAACTAGTCCAAGCCCGCTACAGAAGGTTCTCAACCATTATCTAATGAAGAGATATACAAGATAGTGTTGGGTAGATGACAGAGCTACTTAAAATGTCTTGGTTGGGGCCTCATGCCAAAGTTCTATTCTTCCTTAGTTGCATTAGCCCACGAGCGAGATATGCACATCAGCAGGTTAACGTGCTAACAACTAGTCTTACAAAACACAAAGAACAAAATAGACTGTGACACGAGAAAAGTGAACAGAAGATGGCAGAAATGATGAAGATGATTGCGAAACTCACGATCGGTCAGATAGAACCTTGATTTCTTCATTTAATGTAAGTAATTTCGAACTTTTACTTTATTTTATTTTTTTTGGTGTTATATATATATATTTATACTTTTGTTTTTAGTTTATAGTTGGAAGGCATGGAGGAACTACTATATATACTGCTTAGATTAGTTTTTTGTTGTTTTGTTTTTAGTTTTGGTTTATTGTAATTTTTCTTCAAACGAAACATGTGTTTTTTAATATTTTAATTAATTTCAATATATATTTGTTTGCTTTTATATCACTACAAGAAATAAGACTTATCGCGATGCACAAAACAACGTCGCTTAAACCTGCATCGGTTAAATCAACCTTTAACGACGTCGCGCTTCCAACGTCACCATAAAGGAATTTCCACGACGCACAGATCCTTCACGTTGCAGAATGTTTAATATATAAAATATGATTTTAATTTTCCAGCGTTGCAAGGCCAAGCGTCGCGGATTCGTGCAATTTCGCGACGTCTCTACATCTACGTCACAAAAAGTGGAGTTTAAATTCGTAGACTAAACTTTTTGCGACGCTGAGAAACTTCCACGTCGCGAAAAGTTTGCATCGTGTAAACTTTCCACGATGCGGAGCTACTGACGTCGTGGAATCCCGATATTCCATGACGTGGTGCTGGTAAAAGTGAAACGTATTTATTACGTTTGCACAGAATCTGCAACGTGGATGGTGCCACCTCACGAATTAGGTAGATATTCTGCAACGTGACGTCTGACAAACGTCTTGAAAAGTGGAACAAAAATAAATTCATTTTTCCACTTTCACTATACAGCGTCGCGGATACCCTCATTCCACGACGTTTTTGAAGACGTCGCAGAAAGTCCTGCCTATTTCAACCCATTTTCCATTCGGTGATCTCACGATGGTTTAAACAAAATTTTGAGAGAAAGAGGGAGAAATCGATCGAGGAAGAGAGGGACATTGTCGTCGTTTGTCCGTTGTCGCCCATCATCTTGAGATCGTTTTTTCTTGTATTTTTTTCACATTTGTGTGTTATGTGTATGTATATGTAAATATATATGTTTAGGGTTATGTGTA
>JBBPDI010085945.1:0-12937 GCA_037974545.1 Cucumis variabilis
AACTTTAGTATCAACGTACCTGATCACATTGAAGAAGGTCGAACATGTACCTATATTGACTAACTACATGAGTAGCTGATCTGGTTACACAAAATTGGCATCTTCATCTATATTAATAAAGTAATATAATCTATTTTGAATTAATTATATCACTCCTCTAGTATTAAACTATTTTTTGATATAAATTAAAATAAAATATTGTACGGTGAACTGTGTGCTCGTCTAGGTATTAGGTGATCATTTGCATGTCTAAGTTGTGGAGCTATTGTAAAAAATCGTTCCGAAGCCCATATTTGAAGAAGTGTCAACGAACCAGAAATGTCATGAACATCTCATTTTGATGCTTTGCATAGTTGTCTATACAACCATGCCGAGCATGCTCCACCCTATGAGTATCGATCCGTCTCATGTAAATCACCCAATAATGGAAGGAACATCACATGCACAAAATTACCTAATTTATTAGAAAATAGACTTTCACGCATCAATTATAAAATGTATGCTCTTGCATATTTGATGACGATTTTTTCTTCTATAGCATCATCAAGTCTTGGAAATTGTGTCGCTAACCACGTGAGACTTAACCTTGATCTCTTTATTTTATTAGCAGGTGGGACCACACCAAGTAACACTGACATAAATGTATCCAGTCTCCATGCACTTGACTGATAACAAGTTTTTCATCGATAGACATCCCTAACAATATTTTTACGTCTTGCAAGGTGATAGTGTACTCTCTAATGGACATATGAAATGTATGTGTCTTTGGTCTCCATCTCTCAATGAGTGCAATAATAAGGTGCCAATCTAACTGGATGAAATCCAATCTAGCCATCCCATAAAATCTAGATGCTTGGAGTAGAGGCAATATGTTACGGTGAAGTAGGATATTGCGTTAGACTAGTCTCTCTACATATACAACCCAACTGACCTACGTTCTATCATCCTAAACAATTGAAGATCAATGAAAAGATTGATCATATAGAACAATAGGATCAATTAGTTCTGGGTTTAAAGCCATAATCTATATAAAAAAATATTAATTAGAAAGTAAAAAAGTAGGTACAACAAAAAATACTACATAAAAAATAAGTTTATTGAACCACTTGGTACACATAGAAAAAAAATTAAGTACACAATTTCTTAATTTTCCAATGCCCGTCTTTATAGGAAAGGACATTTCTCTCGATTGTGACCTTGTTGACCACAAAATCTACATTATACTTGAGCACTCGGTTCCCACCAATACATCTCATTATGATATCGTGAACTCTTCGATCGACCGAGTTTTCTCAACAATGATGGGTCAGATGTAAGATAGGCATAACATGTGTGATACAGTAATCTTCATGTGGTAGAGGTTGAAACTGAGAAGAGTAGCATGAGGCATACGTTGAAATTTTGTAGTAGTCCTCAATGAAATCTTCGTAGTTTATGTTAAATTGTGAACAGACCGGCATATAATATGAGCATGGTATGCCAAAAGCTTGTCATTTGTTACATGAACGGTATAGTTCTGAAGCATTCAACCTTAATGTTTGAATATTTCTTCCTTTCGCATTAAGGCTATGACGTTCGATTTTCACATGAAACACGCCTTCATGTTGATTATATGACTGCAGCTCATGTTTACTAGATCTTGCAGCCTATTTATCAAAGGCGTATCTACAAAGTGACTTCACTTAGAACCATAGATAAAATTATTTAAAACTAATTTCATGTTAAAAATTATTATCGGGTGTATTTATCTCTACGCTCCAATGAAACTCTGATTTCTTTTCTTCTTTTCTCAAAATAATTGCGCATTTATGGAATGTTGCTTGGGCAAGAGCATTTATCGGCAATATTCAAGCTCCTTTTAGGACTCCATCGATGCACTCCAATAGATCTGTTTTCGCCCATCCATATCTAAATCCATCATCATGTGCTTGAGTCCATTGCTCAATATCAATGTCATCGAAAAAGCTTAAACAGTTGTTGTTAACTGATCTGATATCTTGAATTATTTTATTAAATTTTTTAATTTAGAATTGACATCTGACACAATATATATAATTTTTAAATGTATTAAACTAAACCTTTTATTGAAGTTGCTGACAATATGATGCAAACAGAACCTATGGTGGCACTGAGGTTCTGTCCATCCGTTTGTTGAATTGTTTACCGTTAATATAATGCCAGTATGTCGATTTGAAATTAAACATACCTCATTATGGAATACAATTTTTTTTAGGTGCTACAAAAACCGCCCCCAAGAATCTAAGACTCCTCATTTACAATAACAAATACAAGTGGGAGAAGATGTCCGTTTGAGTAGACAGATGTGGTTATTAGCAACTTGCCTCAATATTTACCATATAAATGAATGCCATCTATCTGAATAACCAACTGACATCGATTGAATGCTTCTATACAAGGACCCAATGACCAAAATAAAAAAGTGAGAATGGCATGCCCTTCAATGTTTGTGTCACACACTTTCCATTCCACGCATGTTCCAGGATTAGTGTGCTTAACCATAATACAGCCACTTCGGAAAAAGTTTATATTTGTCCCAGTCACCAAACACTTTAACCATCACTTTTTTTACCATCCCACGCTCTGTGTAGGGAACATGATATCCCATTTTTTTTGTCAGATTGTACTTGATCGATGATTTTTCTTTTATACATGACTCTAACTGAGTTTAGAATAAAAACATGTGTGTTACCAAGGTAATTTAGTAATCTCAAACATACCATGTGATTTTTTTTATGCATGAAGACTCCACATGCAGCCTTCTGCCCACTTCTTACATCGAATTGCCTAGATAGTCGGTGTTGATTTCATTACCTCATATGGTGTGTGACTCTTAATAGCAAAATATTTTACTATATATTGTAGTGTTTATTTATCTTGACATATCATTCTCTTATACAGTTCTGTATTGTCAACAACCACGAGGGCTACAATTGAGGCCAAGTTGAAAAGGGTAAGGCAAATAGCTACGCATTGAGGCATTAGCCAGGCATTCTAAGTTTAAGTTTAAAAAAATGTATTAGGCGTTGAAGGCTTGAAGTTTTTGTTTTAGGTCTTGTTGTAAAGAAATCATGTTTTTTATTCTTGGAACACACATTGTTAAGTAATAAAGAGAAGTTTGTTTGTTATCTCATGTTGTCCCCCATCTTTGTCCAATTTTTAAACTTGACTTATTCTTATTGTAAAACTACAAGTACAAAAGACGGTCTCTCCTAACTTGGCATTTGGATGATTTCTTTAATATTCTAAGGTCATTATGAAACTTATCGTTTTTTATGCGTTTGGTTTCTTATATTGCTATTTTTAAAATTATTGTCGCTATATTTAGGTTTAGAAATTGGTATAGATTAAGAAGAATTCTGTTTGAATTGAGTGAGTTTGTGATAAAAGAAGTGAGTTTCAATAAGTTGGAAAAGTTTGTTGGCTAATAAGGTTTAGGTTGGATGATTTTGTAAGATTGAAGTGTGTTTGATTAAGCATCAATGTGATACCCACATTTTGGAATGAAAGGGTTAAGAAGAAGGAAGTTATAGGTACTAAGATATAAAGCTTAAGCATTTTGAAGGGAAGTTTAAGAAATCAATGTTCTAGCTAGGCAATAAAGAAGGTTAAGGAGTTTGAAAAGATCCATTAATTTGGATTAGTTAGCAGGTTCACTAAACTCTCAAAATATGGCATGCCCTTTATATTGAATAATGAAGATGAGTGTAAGTGTTTTGAGGAAAGTCTATGAATAGCAATTCAAGTCCCAGTAACGTCAAGTATAAATTGGTCGAATTTCTCCAAATTGGTAGAGGGCGCTTTGTGTGTGAACGTTGGTGAAAGCAAGAAAAAGTTCAAAAAGGAAGAAGGTCAAGCGCGGGCCAAAGCAAAAGAGAAGGAAGTGGTGAAGGATTTATCAAATAGGCTAAATTTGATTTTAGTCAAATATCACATTGAGATGGCGATCAAGATCCCAAGTGTTTCGAGTGTAGTAAGCAACACTCTAAAAACTGTAGGAATGGAAATTTTTGTTTTAAGAGTGGACGAGCTGCACATATCCAAAAGGACAGTCAAGGAAAGTTTGAGGTAGGCGAGGAACCTATGCGAACAAGAGTAGCTTCTCATTTTATTCATCAAATGTCTCGAGGAGGTCTTTCATTGGATAAAGGAAATAGGACAATGGAGTAGAATTTTAAGGACAAAATTCCAAAAAGAATGGAGTAGTTGTGAGACCCTGATTCCAAAAGGGAGTTCTGTTGAAGAACTCTGTTAAGATAAGTTGTTTTGGCCAAGTGTAGAAAAAAATATTCTGTGAAGAAGGGTGTGATTGGAGAAAGGGTGATGCGAAAAAAAGTATTTCGTATAAGAGGCATCGTGTGGAATTAGGTAACGTGTTGATGCTGCTGGTAAGGAAGAAGTTGCATTTAACATCAAGGATTAGGCAATTAGAGTAACAATGCGAAGAAAAGTACCTACACCTAAGAGTGTGGCGATGCAGTAGGTGTTCTCGATTGAAGTAACTAGACGACCCTCTGGGAAAGAGTAAAAGTTTGATGTTTCCTGAGCAAAGAATCATGTGACTTAAAGAAGTTTAGCTTTCCAAGATGATAAGGTTGGCATCTCAAGAAAAGTGTCTATTTATAACTGATGTTTGGTTTACATGTCGAGTTTAGGTTGGCTGCAGAACATGGCGAAATGGAAAGGTGACACATGCAAAGTAGAAAAGTGACCCTTGAATGTGAAAGCTCACTATAAATAGGACCAAAGATCGGATGAAGAAGGGAAAACCATTTTTAAAATGTTCTACTGAGTTGTTGAGAGTAGATTTTGGAGTCTTGAAAATTTGGTTGAAGAAAACCATGAGGCAAGAATAAGAAATCATAAGCCAAAGAGAGAAATAGTTGAGGCTAAGTGTTGTTATGAATGATGCTTATAAAACAAATATTTGTTGTAAATAATTTCATATCCTTCTAAATGAATGCATATTGTTTATCACCTAAGCGTTGTATTTTATGATCTTGACAAACAGACAAGTACCTTATGAATGTTGTATTAATAGCATTCTTTTGTAATCCTTTCGTTAATGCTTGTATCATATCTGTGTTATGTGTTGAAAATAATATGTTGAGCTAACGCCTCTCATGTGATGTTGGTGTTGTGCGAGTAGTGGTGACTAATCTACTGCGAAAGGCTGGTAGGAATCCAATGTTTAATGTAAGACTCTAGTGAGTGTGAATTCTAGGTCTAGACGGGTAAATGTTGGTGAAAGTGAATCTCAAGTTTGAGCGAGTATGAGTTGTGTTCTTAAAATGCTAGATGTTGGTGAGTGTAAATCTCAGATCTAAGTGAGAAATGATATGTGAAGACGTTGGTGAAAGTGAATCCTAGATCCAGGTGATGAGATGCTGGTAAAAGAGAATCTCAGGTCTAAGATAAGATTGAACTTTATGAGACGCTAGTGGAAATCCCAAATAAATTGTGAGATGTTGGTGAGTGTGAATCCCAAGTCCAGGCGATCGGAGAATTCCAAGTCCTGGTGATGAGTAGTGATTTCTCTGATGGCTTGAACCACATGGAATCGTAGTAATTATTGTGGATGCATTTAATGTGATAAAAGCTCATGTTTATAAGCTTAGTGTCGTTGTTGTTATTGAATTTGTTGTGTTCTCAAAAAGGTTTTTCTAAACTCATCACTCACTAAGTCTTTGACTTACGTTTTAAATTTTTCCTCTCTAGGTTTTCAAGTTTAGAAGCCAAGTAAAGGAGGGAAAGGAGAGTTGTCATTCAAGCTTGTGCGGCGTCCAAGCCATGTCATCCTACCTTGCATTTAAGGAGTCAGTGGGTAAGAACTTTACTCCTTAACACCAAGGGCTCCCGCTTAAACAAAAGAAAGGTCGTTCGATGCGTTAAGGTTGGTATGGCCGAAGGCGATGAATGTGAAGGAACTGAGCTAGGGAAAGGAAGCTCTGAAGGATGTCCCTAATATGGTTGTTGGGTGACTGAGGAGAAGGATGAAATGAGGTCTTTACACCTCTAAATATCCTGCCATAAGGAGCATTGAGCGGTGGAGAAGGAAAAGTGGAACAAATTTTAGTTTTAATTTTTATATCTAGCTAGAAAAGGAATGTAACTGTTAAGTTTGAACTTTGTGTAAAGTGTCATGTAAATAAAAAAGAAGTTATGTTTATTGTGTTGCTTATTATTTGTACTTACCGCTTAGTAATGAATTTCTTTGATGTGATAAGAGTACGATGGAGTACGTCTAAAGATTACAGAGTTTTCGTTGCATTAAGTAAAGTCTCTAAGGTTTGAAGCGAAGTCTTACGATTAAACAAGTTGGAGTAAGTTGTTTTGTTTACTACGCGTTCATCGTGTCATCTCGTCATGAGATACGCGATGAGTGTCTAGGTGGCACATATGTCTCCTATCGGGTTGCAGGAAGTGGCATTTAGGACGGGACGTGACACTTAGGGATGGGAACTTGACAACCCATCCCAACCCTTAAGGGCTTGGTTGGTAATACTATTCGGGTTATTGGGACTACCAATTCAACAATCCGAAAATATGGGTTGGGTTGGAAATATCTCTCAACCCAAATCGTTTACACCCCTAATTGTCATGTACTTAGCATTCATTTCATCAATTTTGCAAGTTTTCAAAGAATCCTTGAAGCATAAAAAATGTCAAAATAGATATCTTAGTCACTTTTTTTAAAAGGATATATGACATGTTTTTATGGATTCTTGTCAAACCTTTACCAAATAATACTTTGAAAATGTAATTTAAAATTTCAATATCAATTTATCGATAGATTTACAAATGTATGACTACTTTATTCTTTAAATTGTATGAGAAATGATCAGATAAACGTGTCTCAAAACAATCGGAAATTGGACTTTTTGTATAGCAGAAAAATGTAGAAATATGTAAATACATGACTGTAAATATTAGGGGTGATCATCAAATATTTGAAAGTCGAACCGATTTGACAAATCAAACTGAGTCGAATAGAAACTGATTGCATGCGGTTCGGTACGGTTTGCGTTATGTTGAAATCGCTTCTTATGCGATTTGGTTCAGTTTAATATTTTAAACCAATTCTAAAATCGAACTGAACCGATTCATTTAAAAAAATTAAAAAAATTTAAAGAAATGTTCATAAAGGTTTTGTTTCTAAAACTTATTTAAATATGTTGACCCGAGATCCACTAAAATCTAAAATAGAAAGAAAAATGCTATAAAACTTGATGCTTTGGTGGCTCGAGATTGTCCAAGATTTAAAACAGAAAGGCAAATTTTATTGAACTCAATGCTTTGGTAGCCTGAAATTTCTTGGGATTTAAACCAAACTACATATGTAGTTCGATTTTGATTCAATTTTACATAAACGTGCGGTTTTGTTCGGTTTCATATGAATTTTTTTGGCATTTTGCGGTTTGGTGCGGTTTCAACTGAATCGAATCGAACCGAACCGTGAACACCCCTAGTAAAAACCATGATATGATATGAAAAATAATGACATTGAAGAATTTTTTGTATCAACAAAATTGTTAATAAAAGTCGATCCATGACACAACAAAGTGTCGTCAATAACGAAAATGTTACAAAAATAAACCAATTTGGATTTCAACAATGACAATTTATTTATGTCAAATTCAATTAATCGTGATAGAAGTTGAATATTAGGAGAAATTAATCGTGACAGATGTTGAATCTTGAATGTTTAATCTATGATACAGAAACTGTTTATGATATGTAATTTACATTCATTACATTTCTGGTAGCGATGGATTTGGAATTTAGTAGTGATTGGATTTGGTATTTGACTAATATTATTTAGTTTTAGCAGTCAGTATTTGACTAATATTATTTAGTTTTAGCAGTCATAAGTTGGTATTTAGTAAATATTGGTTGATTGTGTACCTTCGACTAAGTGCTTTACCTTACACATGCAGACCCCAACCAAAAGTTCATCTTTGAAATATTTATTGTTTCTTTTATATAGTTTAAGATATGTGAGTTCATTTTAAAAATTAATTTCATAAGTATTTGGACACAAAATGACACATTACGATAAAATTTTGATTTAATTAATTTTAGTCGCCACAATTTATTTTTATTTGTTTGGTTTTTTTATATTTTTCTAACTAATTTTAAACTTAGGTTGAAAAAGTATCTAAATTTTTTTTTAATTCAAAATTGATACGTGGACGATTCATTATTTTCTTTCTTCTTCTTTTGATTTATTCACATCTTTTCCTCTAGATTTCTTCAACTTCTTGTCCATATTTTTTCTTGGGGAATTATAATGGATGACCAATTGAGCAATAATAATTAAGAATATAACAATATTTTAAAAAAATTGTAAATATAGCAAAATTATCGCTGATAGACATGTATCACTGATAGACTCATATGAATCTATCAATGATAGACCAATATTTGCAACATGATCTATCACTGATAGACTTATATCATTGATAGAATTTGTCAAATTTTGTTATATTTGCAAATTTTTTAAAATGTTGATACATAATTATTTTAAATTTAATTGCTAAATTTGCAACTATCCCTATTTTCTCTCTTCTATTTTTATTTATCTTTTTCTTTTCTTCTTTCTTCATCTTCTCTCTTTTTTTCTTTCTTCCGGCTCCTCTTCCAGAATATCATATCGTTTAAATATCACTTTCATATTCATATCAAAGTGATATTTAAACAATCACTTACCTAATCAACACGATCGTTTAGCATGGTCAACACAATCATTTAGATTTGAAGCCTCTTTCCCATCGTTTAAAAAGAACTACCTGATCATATGGATATGATCTAAATGATCGTTTACCTAATCAATACAATCATTTAACATGGTCAACATGATCGTTTAGATTTGAAGCCTTTTCTCCATCATTTAAAAAGAACTACACAATCATGTGAATATGATGTAAACGATCACTTACCATAGTTAACACCAATCGTTTAGCGTGATCAACACAATCGTTTAGATTTGAAACATTTTTTTCCATTGTGAAAAGGAACTCCATGATAGTGTTGATACTACTTACACGATCATGTATCATTTCTTAAACGAGCGCGTATCATGATCTTGTAGAAGAAAAATTACAGGCGTGTGTGACCGATTAATCGCATGTTGACCAGGGCATTTTTTGTATTTTCATTATGGACTTGTGAGCTTTTTTCGTTTTCAAAATTGTTCTATATAGGATAAATATTTTATCGGTTTGTTATATTTAAAAAAAAAAGCTTAAATTTATATATTATTTGATTTTCAAATTTTAGATTTTTAATTTTAGATTTTCTTTTCTATTTAGCTACATTTACTTTTTGGTTTTCGTATTTTCATACATACATGTTTAATTTAAGTTTGAAATTTAAATTATTCAATATTTAGCTTTATATATTATTTTGATCTTCCAAATTTAAATATTTAATATGTTTATTTAAGGTTAATTTTCATCAATACAACAAGATCTCAAAATACTTACAGTCCGTATAACAAAATAAAAAGTCCATGAAATCGACCATTTTCAAAAAATATTTCAAGTTGTCCTTGTCACTTTGAATTTTGCGCTGCTTTGATTTCTTTCTTTTTTCCTTTCCATCTTCTTCACGTGGGTGGTCACCTTCTCTTCTTTTTTTGCAATTTTTCTTTTATATGTTTTTTTAAATCATGATGATTGTTCTACAATTTTTATTCTTATTTTTCATTATTTTTCTGCTATTATTATCTTTGTTTTCAATCAATCATCAATCTTGTATTATTTTTTTCAATGTGTCATGGACAAAGATGAACTACATGATCGTTTACCATAAGCTTTTCAAAACCATCGTTTATCATGAACTACTTGATCATGTATCATGAACTGCACGATCGTGTATCATAAACTACACAATCATGTATCATAAACTACACATGATCATGTATCATCCTCTACACAATCGTTTATTATAACTTTTTCAAAACCATCGTTTATCATGAACTAACAATCATGTATTATGAACTACACGATTGTGTATCATTTTCTACACGATTGCGTATTATGATCGTTTAGAAGAAAAATTATACTTGTGTGTGTGGCCAGTGTTGATACTACCAACACGATTCTGTATTATTTACTACACGATCGCATACAATGATCTTTTAGAAAAAGAATTACACACGCATGTGTGGCCAATTACGCGATTGTGAGCATTTTTTGTATTTTTCATTGTAAACCTGTGGGTTTTTTTCGTTTTTAAAATTGTTCTATACAGTGTAAATATTTTGTTGGTTTGTTATATTTTTTAAAACAAATCTATTTATTTAAATATTTTCTAGATTTTAAATTTTAAAAAATAATATGCATATATGTTATTTTAAATTGATATTAATAGTAATAATTAATTGATATTAATTTATAATTTGACTATATTCTATCTCTTAGATAAATTTTAAAGTTCATCTTACATGAATATTAAAGTTCATTAGATATTGTAAAATAAACAAGAATATTAAAAGTTGTTTGAAATCTATAGAAAGACAAGTAAAACAAATAGACCAAAGTGTTATATCATTTTATATTGCTCTATCTTGCATATATTCATTTTATATCACTGGTTTGCATATCGTAAATTAGTAGTGAACACTTTTTTTTGCATCGTGAAGCCTATCATGGATCTGAATTATTTGCTCTTATTGCATTAGTAGGTTATAACATTTTGAAATCTAAATCATCCACTTAAAGAGGCTATTGTGGTCCCAGAGGATATTTGGAGACCATAATTAATAGACTTGTACTGTAGTATAATCCCACACTTAGGCCGTGTTTGGGCCCCAGACAAACACTGTGGGCTTGGGTTATTACAACCCTAACCCACGTTTGGGGTCCGTTTTAAGGAAACCCTAGTTTTAGGGTTTCCATTTTCCATTTTTGCCTTTAACTCAATGGGTAACACCTCTCAACCCTTCACGATTGTCATACGGTCTTTCCATCTCAACCCGTCTTCAACCTTTCTCCACTCGTCTTCAACTTTTCTTCAACACTCAGTTCACCTTTCTGTAACTCGTTTCATCCTTCCTCGCTTTCCATACGAAATCATTCTGTCGTCTGTTGAATCGTTATCAACCAACTTCTTTTCAGTTTAATGGCCGAGAAGAATTAAATCCTATTTTTCCCCCAATTCATCTTCAACCTCTTCTGTTGTTGTTCTTTGGTTATTCTTTTCTTGTGGGAACAAATCCTCTCTTCCTCTAGTATTTCTTTCTCTCCCACTCTTCGTCTTGCACGGTTTCGTTGAAGGCTTTTCTCACTGTGTTTCCTCTAAAACAAATGGGTTTAGGGTTCCGGTTTCATTGAACGGCTGATTTTTTACTTTGCCTCCGAAAATAAAACGATTGCATGTTCACCACATCTCGATGAAAATGCAATTGAACTTAGTGTCCCCCCCTTCCACTTCCCCTTGCCGCTTGGGCTCCCATTTGCCGAGCAGATTTCTTTGCCCACTGAAATGGACACTTCCTACACTTCCTTTTGTGCATTAGGGTGTTCGAGCAAGGTATGGTTGGAGGTAAGCGGTTGGACCTCGAGTTTCTTCAATGCCAATGATGAGGATTGCAAACACATGTCTGATTTTTTTTTGTGAGTAATTTTGTTTTCATTCAAATTGCTTACAAACCACTGTGTTATCTTTTTCAAATTGTTTGAGTCAAATTATTTTTATTCTCCCTACAATTTCTCGTATTGCAAATTGGACCATATTCGTATTGTCTGCCTCTGATTACTGAATACTTGTGTGATTTTTTTCTTATTACTTATGTTTTCATTCAATTTCCTTCATATATGTGCATATTTGGGCTTCTGAAATAGAAATTACATTGTTGTATTGTTCTAATTCTTTCAATGAACTTAGTTTTCTGCCTACCATTCATCTTAAAATTGTTTTGGGCATTTGTTGTAATCCGTGTTTTCCTGAATGTTCCATTTTAATCCTTTTGCCATTTGCTGCTTCCATTGTTCGGATATAATTTAGTTGCAATAAATATGGCTACTGTATTTGGTTACCTATGAAGTCTGTTCTATTTACTTCCAATTAACTCTCATCCATCCATAACCCTGCAATCTATTTGTCCAATCCTGTCGTTCTGTGGTGGCTTATGCATTTGTCTATTCATAGGTTTTTTTTTTCTCACTGTGGTAGGTTTTGACCATCTTCTTCCTTTTCTGTACTTGTCTGTCATTTGCAGAGATTCTCTCATTTTTTTTTGTTTTTTTGTTTATTTCTGTTTTGGGGTCAATAAATTCATAATTATTCAATCACCAATCCATCTATATATACCTCCTCATTTGTTCTTTACTTGTGCTCTGTTTTGTGTTGTGTATCTTATTTCCGTTTGCTTCCTCTTCTGTTGCTTCTTATTTTGGTTTGTAAGTTACTTTTGCTTTCTTCTTTTTGAAGTTCCAGTCATCCTTCTACATTTAGTTAAAATACATGTTACGAATCATGTGTATGGCTGCAGTTGATTTCTTTGCTTTCTATTTTGTGTTCTGTTTAGGGCATAGTATATGCCTTCACTTCATTTATTTATGCAATTTTAGACAGCCCTATGAAGTTGCTTTTTGTGCTTTCTGTTTTGTGTTATGTTTAGGGCATAATATGTACCTTCACTTCATTTATTTATGCAATGATAAACCTTGTTTGATACAGCCCTATGAAATTGCTTTCTTTGCTTCCTCTTTTGTGTTCTGTTTAGGGCATAGTATATGCCTTCACTTCATTTATTTATGCAATTTCAGATAGCCCTATGAACTTGCTTTTTTTTTTTTTGCTTTATGTTTTGTGTTCTGTTTAGGGCATAGTATGTACCTTCACTTCATTTATTTATGCAATGATAAACCTTGTTTGCTACAGCCCTATGAAATTGCTTTCTTTGCTTCCTCTT
>JBBPDI010085954.1:0-12936 GCA_037974545.1 Cucumis variabilis
CTAAATCTCAACTTTTTCAAAATCAATCCTATTTTTCATTTTCTATCCAATTTTTAGACTATTTTTGGCAATTTCCCGTTTATTTTGTTAGTTAAAACTACAAAAATTAGCCAAAAGTCTATCCTCATTTGAAATGTTACCTTTAAATAACCTAATTACATCAAATTTTAACCCCAAACATTTTGCTAACCATTAGTGAAGTTTAGTGAGCCAGGTGTTTACATCCTGTGTAGCCACTTATCTCACTAATACTAATTTTAGTCCAAGGGCAATATGATCATTTAACCATTTAAGTCAAAGTAAGTCAAAGTCAAACTTTGGCTTTTTACCATTTTATTCATATTGACTAATTTCAACCTCTCGAGCATGAATTTGCATTCATTTTTTTTAAATTCAAATCACATTTGAACATAAAGTCAGTCACAATTTGGTTTTTCAAAATTAAAAGTCAACATTTTGACTTTTTTCAACTTTGACCATTTTCATCATTTTTGAGCTTTTGAATATGAATTTGCATTTATATTTTTTATATTTAAATCACATTTAAACATAAAGCTCTATCTCAAACTGATAACCAATTATTCCATATGAGCTAGTAGGGGAACCTAATAGATTTACAGATCATGGACTCTAACGATTTGAGATTAACTAGCAAACCCTTTTAGAACGAGTTAATCAACATTCGTTAACTAACAAGTCATTTCATTAAAATTCCTATAAGGCTTTGATCGCGTGCCGCCAACATAATAAAGACCTTGTGGCAATAATGCTGAGGGAATAAATTTCTGACAGTATAATATATATTCCGTGAAAGGAGTATGCATGAGACCTTGACCCGAAGAAAGGAAGTTCGGTTGGAGAGAATCCTCGCGAGAAAGTCATTTCATATAGGAGTATAGGACATTCTGCAAAGGAGCATGAAAAAGAGAAGGAGGATACACAAAGAGAAATTCTTGTCTAAGTCATATCACGTGAGTGTAAGTGGTGCGATAAGAATAAGTAGCAAGGAAGATGTCTGCGTTGAAAGTCAAAAGTTAGACATTTAATAATATAAGAGTGTGGCGAGAAGTGGGTGCCCTATTGACATGGTTGGATGATCCAAAAAGTATTTATCTAATGTTTCTCGAGAAGATAAGAGAGATTCTGGTGATTAAAGAGTTTGACTTTCCAAGGAGATAAGATGTGCGTCTTAGGGAAAGGTCAAATCGTTGCTGAAGTTCAAACGATGTGTCGAGTATGGGTTGGCTACATGATGTGACAAAATGACGAGGAGACACGTGTAAAGCATAGAAGTGACCTTTAGAACAGAAGGTCACTGTAAATAGGGCTAAAAATCAAAGGAAGAAGGAATCTTTGGTGGAGAAAGATAGATTTTCTGATGAAAGGAACAAGAGGAAGTTCGAAGTGCTAAACGACAGGATGAGAGAACTGCTATGGGGAAGAGGAGTCCAAAAGCAGAGGAGGAAGGAATGGAGGCTAAGTATATATGTGTTGTTAGGCGTTGAGGCCATACAAAAGTTAGTTCTAAGGTTGTGTAGCCAAGCTAAGGAGGGAAGACAAAGTGTTTTTGTAGTCTTACATGGCGCATTAGCTATGAAAGTTTCTATTGAAGGGATAAAAGCCCTATGACTATGGAAGATTTTACAGAACCATTCCTCAAGTTAATTTGGGAATCCCAAAATGCCAGTACATTGGCAAAAATAGTTAAGAAACTAGTTTTCTTATTAAGACTTAAAGGCTAAGCATGCTTTCTAATTATAGATTCACTATAAGAAATCAGAACAACTGCGACGCCAGAAATGTCGTCAGCGAAAGGTACGTCGTCGTTGATCATCTTTTTTCGACGCATGAAATGTTACATCGCAGAAAGTCTAAAATTAAATTTAGCGTGTTCACTTTTCGCAACACACACAATGTTATGTCGCAAAAAGGGACTTTCCGCAACGTAGGGGAACAAGATGTCGCAAAAAGTTCAAAATTAAATTTAACGCATTCACTTTCCCCGACGTCATCCTGCCAAACATTGCAAAAGTGAATACATTAAATTTAATTTTAGAATTTCCACTTTTCCCGACGTATGGCAAGGGGCACATCGAGGAATGTTTAATAATAATTATTGTTTAACCTTTTCCCGATGTGCAACCTACCACACGTCGCAAAAAGTGTCCGTATTGAAGTGACAATGGTCACCTTTTCCCAATGTGTGGAAAGGGGCACGTCGGAGAAAGTTTAAATAATAAATTTATTATTTAAACTTTTCTTGATGTTTGTACTTCATACGTCGGTGAAAGGTACATTTCTCGACGTCTTCAAAGATGTTGGGGAAAGTTCGCACTATTTATTCTTCCTTGAGAACAAAATGCAAAACGAAAATAAATCCAAAATTGGGTGAGAGAGAGGGAGAGGAGGAGAGTTGTGTTACTGTCGTCATCTGTCTTCACCGCTGCCACCATCGGGAGTCTCCTCTTTTTCTTTTTCATTTCAATTTTTTCGCTTCACTGTACCCTTTCAAATCATAGCAGAGCCAGAATCCAGAGCACCACAAAATGTGTTTATTAATCCATATTGAAGCACAAAGTTAAAACAAAAATCCACGAAGAAACTACAAGAATAATAGAGGTATGCAATTGAAACGAAACGTAACAAGCTAGAAGAAGAAGAAAAAAAAAGAAAAAGAAGAAAAAGAAAAAGTAAAAGAAGAAAAAACAAAGTTCACGTCGGGGAAGAGTTTCGTGACGTCACGTCATGGAGTCACGTCAGAGAAGAATTTTGTGACGTGACGTCGTGGAAACGCTTCCTTGACGTGCTGATAATGTGTGTCAGTGAATGTTTCTCCGTTGTTGACGCAATCTATGTCATGGAAAGTATAGTCGATGTGTTTTTCCCGACGTACATGCCGACGTCGACTGAGACATCAGGGTAACCTTTTTCGATGTGTTTTGAAGTTCTTGCCGACGTAGAGCTGCATTGGGGAAAACCTTATTTCTTGTAGTGATTAAAGAAAGAAAAACTTACTTGTTTATGTTTTTGAATCTAAAAAGTAAATCTCCAAATTGGGACCCCACCCGTTGAAGACCTTCCTATCTTCTGGGATGAGATTGGTTTGTGAGAACCAATTGAGATGGAAAAAATGTTTAGCGAGAAATTATTTTCTTTTTGCAAAGAGCAAAACCATTGACTTTTTTTTCTTAATTGATTCGTAAAGAAAACTATTTTCTTATATATATTTATCTCTCTCTTTCCTTCTTGGAGTAGGAGAGAATCATAGGACTATATTAATTTAAGAAATATTACATATACTAGTTAATTAACCACAATAATCAATTTGTTAATAATTAATTAAATCATATTTAATTAATATTTTATTTAAATTTTATTTAATAAATATCTCTCCAATATCTTATAGATTTAATTAAATAAAATAAAACTGAATTATTAATTAATTTTTCAATTAATTAATAGCTAAATTAAATATCTTATATTTAACTTAAATTAAATTTGAATCATATTCAAATATAGTTTCTCTCATAACCAATAATTTTAATATAAATCCAATTCACATTAAATTAATTTTTGAATTCATTCAAATATTTTATCTCTCATAAATTAATTTTGAATCATATTCAAAATTAAACTTATCTCATAAAGTTTGATAAACTTTATACTATAATGTATCACTATACATTGTACCAATTTTCAAAGTAAATTTCAACATTTTAAATTACAACCAATATAAATAAATTTTATTACCCTTTACGAACTGGGAAAGGGATCTAATGGACCTACAGATCAGAAGCTACAACGATTTGAGATTAATTGGCTAAACTCATTAACCACATTAATAAATATTCGTTAACTGTGTGTATACTCCACTAAAGACTCACAGTTGAACTCTTCTTACTGTAGATATACTTCTGTGTCCATGGATATAGACAAATAACAATAAGTTAGTCTTTTACGGGTGTTTTGTAACACTAGCTAGGTCAATTTACAGTTTTACCCCTAGGTTACCTCTAATTCTTAAATACCAGTGCTCCTCTAATGAACAACATGTTTATGGTTCTACCAATAAACAAAACCCCCTCTTGTGACGACGTTCAATAAATACACAGAGAGGGTAGGGGTCTTTGTTCAAGTCTTGGAGATACCATTTAAGGAAACACTCATTTACTTATCCTAAAGTATGAAATGAGTGAATTCCATCTTGTATAATTATGTTTTAAAATGATAAGCTTATTGAGTCGACGATCTGACCACTCTCACTTGTACAAATCAAAGGACAATCCCTCGCAAACAGGAGTTTATAATACACTTAGGATTAAGACTAAGTTACCTAAGTCATCCTAATGAAATATTTCACCTAACTAGTTAACAGAGTTACATCTAGAGGTTACTATTTCGTAATCCAGTTTTATGCAAACTCATTGCATAGGATACCTTCACTCACATGTCAACTACATGAACGCGTTGGATCATTGCGTTTGTATTAAATACAAAGTGAGTCGTATCCATAGTGTTACCAGGATAAGATACCCAGCCTTATCTTTGTATTATAGACGCTTTAAGTTGATCTCGAACATTAATCCATGTATGTCTCTACAACTTAGGATATTAGTTTATTGGATTTGGGTTATTAAGACAAAACTAATAATATAATCAATAAAAATTATTACAATAATAACACTTTATTAATAACGATCAATGGATTATATTTACAATCTACGAGTTTTAGGACATAAATTCCAACATTTTGCCGTGAACTCTTTTTGCAGGATGCTTCATTGCAAAAAAAACACAAGTAATAGCCTAATGACTTCGAGATAACTCGCGCCCCCTAATTTTTCAAGAATGCTAAACTAAAACTACATAATAATTTCAGGTAAAAAATAATTACAAGTATAAATTAATTACAATTATACTTTTGCACAAATTTAACATACAAAATAAAATAGGGAAAGTTTATATGTTATAGATGCATCCTTGTGTTCAAGTTCTTTGGCGAGGAAGAATTGTGGTCTCATTGCGTAGTGCTTCACATAGCCTTCCTTACCCCATTTTTTTTTTACTTCCTTGATCATTTGTTGCGTGACTCTTTGCTTCTAACTGTTCGTTGCAATGTTCAAATGATCTTTCTTGGTCCTCTTATGTCACACCCCAATCCACAAGACAACAAAAATGCATAAAGTAGAGTGTATAAGATGCGATTTAGCTTAACTTTGCTATTGGTCTTATCGCTAATCTTATCATCAACTTCTTTTAAACTACTAAGTGATAAAGATAATGTAACACAACGGAAGTCATAACTTAACTTCATTAATAACAGGCATTTGATACATAAATACAACACCTTGACCAGATAAATGATGCTTAACTATTTATGAAACGTATGGAGTCGAAAGACTCAGTGATCCTGGAAGATGGGATTTTTAACTGTCTTCTCTACTTGGTTTAAACGTCTGATCTTGGAAGATATGATTTTTAAAACGTCAGTCAAAAGACTCAGTGAGGTTTTATGAAAACCTTTCGCAATACCTTTTCATAATCATTTCACACACACACAAAAAAAATTGTAAAGTCATTTAAACACACCAACAAATCATTCATTTCACCAAGGATCTCCAATGCTCTACGCTAGGTCTTGTAACTTCGCATTTAGACTACTGAATCATCAGCATCCGAGAGTATCCTGATTCGTCCTTGTTGCTCAGATCGCTAAGCATTATTGTTCCTTTCAATGCATATGCCAACTTCAACACGTAGTCCCGTACACTCATGGTGGTCTTTAACTCTTTATGTGCATATAAAAATTAGCATCATCTGAAGGAAACAACTAATAGTTTAAAAACCATTTATAGTATTGAAATCATAATCATCAAATCAAACTTTAACATTATAAATCATGCTTGAAAATATATAAACTTTTCACAGAAATCTCTTTTAAAACACTTCTCATTTGAATTTTTCTTTCAAATCAGTAAAGAGAAATCATAATAAGTTTTTAACATCAACTCATTTGAGAGAAAACACTCACAAAAATTTGAAAGAAAAATACTCACCACACTTTACCAAAGATCCTCCTCTTCCTTCTCTTCTCACTAAGCTTTCTGGTTGAACAAACCACAACACTTAACACTTTTTTTTCTTTTTCTCGCCAAAGCAAAACAACAATATTTTAGTTTTTCTTTAAAAAAATCTTTTTTCTTACTTAATGACCAAATCCTTTATTTATAGAACGCTTAAACTATCTTAGTCATGCTTAAACTCTTCTCAGTTCGCCCAGCTCCAGCTTAAAACTTTACACGTGTAAATTTAATATTTAACCCAACTCTACTTAAATCCTTAATCTTACACTTTAACCTCTGTCAATTAGATTGACATTTTTTTCGCCAGACCTTTCTTCTCACTTAACTCCATACCACGAATAACTCCAAGCACTTAACATTTCTCACGAATAACCTTATTACGTGGTTACATTTTTACTCTAAGAAACTTTCCTCACGAGCTAACCAACTTTTACTTGCATAGAACTCTTATCGCAAACTTAAACTTCAAGGATTCTTCCCAAACTTCTTCTTCGCGGAACACTTGGTTCTTCACACAAAGACTACCCTAAATGCCTAATCTAACACTTAGTCAAAACTTTCACTTCTTAACTTAAATTTTAGGTACGAGTCTTACATCTTATCACTTACATAGTGAAGATACAAATCTTACTAAGTTATCGCATGGACACTTTCTTTGACGCCTTCATATGAATTCTTAAACTTCAATATATTAGACATTTAAGACTTCTCAGCTTCATTTGTGAATAAAGCATCCATTGAGGTTCCTCTTTGTCACCTACCGAAAGATACACTTAGTCAAAAGATTACTTTGGTACCTTGAACCTCTTCACGTGCTCTTCGGCTGAAAGCATGATTCACCAGAATCAAGTGCTTTGCCCAGAATCAAAGTAAAATGCTACTCTAAGTTGGGAAAAATCAATTTCCCAGCAACGATGCCAAAAACTTGACTTTGGTGCAAATCAATTTGCCAAGGCCAAAAACTTGCTTGGGTAGATTTAATTCGGACTTAGGGAATAGTGTTGTTGCACATGTTGGTATTTAATTCTACATGGTGAGTCATTGATCACGACTACTACATACTATGTATTTCTTCATCATGTAATTACTATGTCCTCGTTGAGTACAAGTTTTCTTATTGCTTGTCTAAGTGTAAGCGAAACAATAGTTTTCCTGGGTATTCAAGGGTCGAACACAGAGAATTAATATCAAAATCTTAGTTTTAGGGTCTATTCTTCAATTGGTCGGTATAAAAGAATTAACTATACAGTGTAAAGAAGTGTTAGTTAAACTATATCTACTTATCTACACTAAAGAATCTGTACAGATGGACTAAGATGGATGCAAGGTGGAATTGTGAACTAACTTGTAAGAAAGGGGTGAAAGAATGTCTATGCATTATTGAGTGATTAAACAATATGAAAGCCTTGATGTGATATAACTTAGTTAACTATCTTATGAGTAAGGCGAGCATATCTTGGTGGTATCTTTAAACGCCACAGTTGCTCACCTCTCGGGATGCAAATAACTAAACTTGGTGAAACAAGATATCTAGAAGAGTTCACTTACAAAACTTATAGAACTTCTCTTTTAAGGGTGACAACCTCTTAGCGCCAAATATCCATACTTGTTATCCTTTCAGGACATGAATGATGGAAATTATCTTGCTAAGATGGAGTTTGTCTCCAAACTCCTCCTTGCTCATGTTAGCCATATCCTTGCTACTTTCCCTTTTGGGTAGTTGGTGATAAACACTGATTAGGTGATGATTATAGCTCAACTAACGCGATAAGAATTAGAAGCTAACCTTCTTATCAAGAATCTATCATAGATCATAAACTGCAAATATAACACATTGACAGGCGAACAATAAAGACGTGATGGATTGAAAAGGTATAAAGATGCAATATATTAAAAAATGTAGGTCTTTGGCCACTGTACAATATGATCAAGTACATTGCAAAAGAAATACAAAAATGAAAATAATTGAAATGAAATTACAAGTTAGGGAAGATGGAAAATGGGATATTCTTCACTTAGAGCTCAAGCTTTCACTCAATGACTAATCGGAGAAGAGGAAGAAAGACTTTACAGATGTGGAAAGGCTATTCCTTTCCACCTCTCTCTAGGGTTTGGCCCATTCAGGCCAGATGTTTTGCTTGGTGAAGATGAAATTCTTTTATAGGCAGATTCAGGTGGGATACTTCTATTCTCTTAAACATGTCAGCACCGAAAGCTGCCTCTATCAAGTTACATCAACTTTATCTATCACTTTTATCTTCTAGCGAACCTCTTCTCGCATGCTGATAAGGTCTTTTCTTGCGTAGTCTTCATGCGAGTTCCTCTACGATTCACTAGTGTTCTTCTTTTATTCAAATCCTGCGTTAAAACACTAAAAATCGAGTGAAACAGGCATGGATGCTTATGTAAAGTGTATTTCTAAATATTTATAAATTTACAAAATAAGCTACACATTTTGATACATTTACTATGCATTTTGGTCTCATTATTCTCTCTAAAAGGCTATAAAATAACTTGTATTTCTATAATTTATCACCCACACACAAAACTAGGATGTTGCCCTCTTTGGGCGTAATAACTTTAAACTATTCGAAGATGAATAACTTGATCATCTTTCCCGCGCCACAACACATCTTACCTTTTCTTACTTGGCCTCAATGCCTGATTACCTAAAGAAGGAAAACTTAAACACGCAAGTCAAGTGCTTAGTGAGTGAGAATTTTAGAAAACCTTTTTGGGAATATAAGTCAAGCACAAAACATTTTCACTTCTCAAATGTGTCTTCCAACGCCTTATTTCATAAATCATAAATGTCTCACGTTAGCTTCTCTTATTTGTTTCCACCAAGAACATGAATCCTTTACCTCGCCAAGCCTATTGTGCTTCACTCTCTCCAATATCTTTCGTTTAAGCTACTATGATGTTCACTCCATCCATAGTATCTGGAAAGTTTCCTAATTCATTTATTTCTTGTTGCATCGATCGTCCACATGACGCCATTCACATTATGCGCACACCGCATAAATACTGCTCACTTGATAGGAATAAGGCTAATGATTTGCACACATTCATCGCAACCAACACATAGAAAGTAATCACTTTCTCTTTTTAAAACCACCACAACAACAATAATAACACAGAGAGTCACAGAACACGCTATGCATAACTCAGACTCGGAAAGAATCTGTTAAGAATACGTTTACAAAATAGTAGCTCACAAATCACCCTCGCAGAAATGTTAAGAAAGATCACTCTCGCAGGAGTGTTTAATTTAAGTAAGTCAATCATGCAGGAGTGTAAAGTTTAAGAAATTACTCACACAAGCTTTCGATTCTTTTCTTTCCCGAACGCCTCTCCTTGTCTAGAAATCTATCAACAACAACTCAACTACTTCTCTCTCAATGAAACTTCCAAATAACAACACTTCTCTTAGGTCTTCACTCCTATTTATGCTAATCCTTTGGACTTGTTACTCTCTTTACCTGTCAGTTCAGAATTACAACTTTCTATGTGTTACCTTATCGCCTTGCCTCTCTATGCTGCTAAACCAAGATTGACACGTAAGCCAGTGGTCAACACCCGATTTGACATTCCCTCGAGATGCAAACCTTATCATCTTGGGAAGCCAAACTCTTCCTCGCCTTATCTTCTCAGGAAGCTAAACTATTTTTTTTGCCTTCTTCTTCCTTGCGATAGACTACAACCGCCCATTTCTTTTCTGACTTCTCCTTGCATTACTCACTCAAACGCCTAACTCTTCTTGCGATAGTACTCCTTCGCCGCGTCAACATTTCCTCCATTGCCTACTCTCAACATGACTTCCTTTCCTTCGAATTTTTATCTTTAGAATGATCAATCTTTTCATTTTAGAAGGATCATCCCACTCCTCGGCACTTCTCTTCCTCAACAGGATTCCCTTTCTCAAATCTGGGCCTCACAATAATAACTTGTATTTCTACAAGTAATCAATGACACCGTGAGCACGTGTTTGCGATTTTTTCACTCAACTTCTTTTGCCCTGTTCTTGTTTGTTTTAGCTTGAAATTGAGTTATTTTTGTTTTTATGGACTCCTTGGCTTCACCAGTGACTACTCTCCTTAATGGATTGTAGAATTTTTAGTCTCATACTTCTAACTAATAGCTTTTTTTTTGTATATAAAAATCTTTCAATTTTAATTTTAAAAATACTCATAAACTACGACAAAGTTTCATAAATATCTTTATTTAGGAAAAATAAAAGTTCAAAAGTATTTTCATTAATCCAAATTTCTCTATACCTAAAATAAAAACAAAAATCTAAGTTAAAATATAATATTTCACAAAATAAAAGAATAAACTTGTATCCTTTAAAATTATATATATATGTATGTATGTATGTATATGTATATATTGTATTGAAAAGAGAAGAAAAAAAATAGAGTAAATTGATATTAACCGCTTGTGTTATGTTACTAGGATTTTTTTTTTTCAATTTTAAAAGTATTTTTTTTAAGTATCTTGAGCGTGGAGGGATTTAAACTCTAGATATCTTGTCTTTGAAAACAAAAGCTGTCAGTTAAGCTAAACTTATCTTGGCTTTATACGTATTTTCAAAAGTTTATTGTGTTAGTAGTTAAATACATTTTTTATATTTGATTAGTTACTATTCTAGTATGTTTTAAGGAAAAAAAAATATTTTAGAATTTTGTGAGATTTTCTTGAAATTTATGCCTTAATTTAAATTTTGGTTGAATTAATGAGAGATAAATAGATTTTTAATAGTTTGTATTCAAAACGAGTGACAATACTATTTTTCAATTATTTTAAATTATATGAATGTTTTTCAAATTCAAAAAGTTAAAAATATTTTTAGCATCGTAGCAATTTAATCATTTTAAAAATAGGAGAACACTGAAATTGCACCCAACCACAGAAGATGTGGATAGTAGAGGGTGATGGTTAGGTTGTGTTTTAGGAAGATGTCACCGGTAAAACAATCATAATAGTACCTACTCTTAAGTGGTGTTGGTCACATTAACTTTGATTCTTATGTTAGCTTTTAGTACAAAAGTCTACGGAATTTAGAAAAGTGAACTAATTTGATATGAAACTATCATATTCTATATTTAGTGAGACTAAATGTATAGTTTGTTTCTTCGTTCTTTTAGTGAAGGACTTAGTTGCCTTCGTCCTTACAACGAAGAATTGGACTGAGTCACATGGGTTATCATATAGGGCCTACCAATAGGCTCCAAAAAATGGTGAAAAGTTTGCCTCAACTTTTGAGGCAAGCCAAATTGGATCAAAACAACACATTATAATTGCTTTTGTATGTTCTTTTTTAGCATCATCCAAAGGAAATGAGTGAGTTGGCCTTGACCTTAGCTTAATGGCCTAATTGTTTTGTCTGCTCTTCTTTGGCACCATTTGAAGGAAATGGGTGAGTTGAGCTCAACCTCCAACTTCACTACCTAATTTCTTCGCTCTCTTGTCTTTGAAATCCGGAGCATAGTCCAATTGTAACTGTCACCCACTTTTTATGCCTACCTTGAACCTATTTGTGATGTGGCAACTTTTATATTTTATCCTCATATTTGATTTACAAATTTGAAATCATCCGCAACAATACACATCAACAAATTAAATTAACCAATGAAAATGTTAATTAATTACGTCTACTAAACTTTATACCTCTACTTGAGTTGAATGACAATAGAGAGAGTATTTGAACCAAAATCACAATGAGGGCTTATGAACTTAGAAAGTTTTCCAATAGAATTTTCAACTTTTAGATAATACTTTGATCTAGGTGTGAGTATATTTTTTAGTATTGAACTATGTTTTGTGTAATATTTTTAGCCTTTATATAGTTTATACTTTCATTCCATCGCAAATTTAGTTTCTTAATGTTGATCTTTTTAATTAAAAACATTTTTGTTTATAAACATATGAAAGTAACAATTAATTTGATCCTAAACTTAGGTTGATACGACTTAACTTATATGATTTCAAATAATTTAGTCCTCAACTTTAATAAGTAACGATTTAGTCTCTGTACTTTACGATTTGTGACTATTTAATTTCTATAGTAAAAAAAATTTATCAAAGTGTTAAATTTTAGTTTGTAACGACTTAATCTTTATATAGTAGAAATATTTGGCATTGCTCATTAAACTATGTGTTTATAAATGATATTTATGGATCGATCGATGGTTCATATTTAATTCAGAGAATTTATAAATAAATTTGATATTTGATGATCATTCTATCAATCTATAAGGATATAAAATTAAATTTATCATCTTAAAATAAAGGGTTTAAATTGCTACCATTTGAAGTTCATAATTTTTATGTTACTTCATTAAAGTTCATCCACCTTAATTTTGATGGAAATTGGTTAAAAACTAATAATGATAAACTTTTTGAAAAATACAATATTGTAAATATGATTCCAAAACTGTACAGTAAAAATGCTAATAAATAATAAAAAAACTAAACAACAAATTTTCAATATGAACCAAAATTAAAAGTAATAAGATTAAAACTAATCAATATATTAAGCCAAGTCTTCCAATCATATTATAAAAAGTAACACATACACATGAAATTTGTTAATTAATTAATCATCTCTCTTTTTCCGAAGTCTTATTATATATATATATATTTATATATATATATATTTTTCCCAAGTTTGCAAATCCAATAATATCAGTATCATTTCATGGGTATCATCATCTCCCTCTTCTCCATCTCTATTTTCTTTGTTTTCGTCTTCAGATTCCGGCCACCCCCCGCCGACTTTTCTTCCCCGCCGACGTACCCTCTAATCGGTTGTCTCATCTCCTTCTACAATAACCGCAACCGCCTGTTGGAT
>JBBPDI010085973.1:0-12928 GCA_037974545.1 Cucumis variabilis
ATTGACCGTTATTAATAAAGTGTTATTATTATAATTTCAATAAATGTTATTGATTATATTATTAGTTTTTTCTTAATGATCCAAATCCAATAAACTAACATCTTAAGCGTTTGATGAGTTTTGAACAATATGTAGAGACATACAAGGATCAATGTTCGAGATTAGCTTAAAGGGTTTACAGTATAGAGATAAGGCTAAGTACCTTATCCTGATAACACTATAGATACAAGTCACTTGTATTTGATATAAACACAATGATCCAATGCGTTTGTGTAGGTGACATACGAGTAAAGGTATCTTATGCAACGAGTTTGCATAAGACTGGACCATGAAATAGTAACCACTAGATGTAACTTTGTTAACTAGTTGGGCTTATATTTCATTAGGATGACCTATGTAACTTAGTCTTAATCCTGAGTGTATTATGAACTCCTATTCGCGAGAGATTGTCCTTTGATTTGTATGGGTGAGAGTGGCCAGATTGTCAAACCAATATGCTTATCATTTTGGGGACAAGACCAAGTAGAGAGCTGAAAATATAATCACATAAGATGAAATTCACTCCTTCCGACTTTAGGCTAAGTAGACGAGTGTTCCCTTAAATGGATTCTTCAGGACTTGAACAAAGGATCCTACCCTTTCTATGGTACGAGAGGGGTTTCTGTTTATTGGTTGGACTATAAACAAGTTGTTCATTAGAGGAGCACTGGTATTTAAGACGGTAATTTAACCCAGCTGGTGTTACGAACAATCATGAAGGACTAACTTACTGGTATTGTTCTATATCCTTTGCGAGATCATTTCTAACATTTTTATTCTGAAAGGAGAACAATTATGAACAATTGATACCGAGAGGTATTAGACCTTAATCATGAAATTCTATATGGTTCATAAGTAGTCCCTTCTAGATATAATTCGCCAATTCATATTTAGCCATATGGATCTCTAAAAGCAACCATGTGTGTTCGAGAGAAGTATTACTTAAGCATAAGTATGGTTAGTGAGTTAAATCGTATGAAGGTCATCCCATTACCTATCTGTGTGATAAAATGTAGACATTCCTTCTTTCATTTCTTTGATACAAGTTAGTTCGCATTACCATGCAATTTTCTTATCTCTGCTTTACAGACTCTTGCTGCTTAATTTAACAATTCTTACATTCGTTATTCTTTAGTTCTTTCAATTTGTCTAATTGATGAGTAACCCTATAACTAATGTCTTAAAATAATTTTCTGTGTTAAACCCTAGATCACCCAGGTAAACCTACTGTTTCGCTTGCACTTGAGAAGTAGTAGGAAAACTTGTATTCAACTCAAAATTATGTATTACGTGATGAAGAGGTACATAGTGAGCATTTCACATGCTATGATCATGAGCCGTGATGTATCATCTAGAATTAAGCATGCAATACAGAAAGATATGGTGAGCACATTATGTGCAATAAACCTACTCAGTGATGTATTGCAATTGCATTACACAAATGTTAAACTACCAAGACTAAGTTCCAACCAACACATCACCAACCAATCAACACACATTTAACGAATATTGATTAATATGGTTAATATGTTTAGATAATTAATCTCATATCGTTGTAGCTTCTGATTTGTAGGTCTATTAGGTCCCCTTCTTAGCTTGTAAAGGGTAATGGAATTTATTTATATTGGTTGTAATTTGAAATGTTCAAATTTACTTTGAGAATTAGTATAATATACGATGATACATTATAATATAAAGTTTATAATTTAATCAAACTTTAATATATAATTTTGGATATGATTTAAAATTAATTTATGGGAGATAAAATATTTGAATGAGTTCAAATATTAATTTAGTGTGAATTGGATTCATATGAAAATTATTGGTTATGAAAGAAATTTATATTTGAATATTATTCAAATTTAATTTAAGTTAAATATAAGATATTTAATTTAGTTATAAATTAATTGGATGATTAATTAATAGTTTGGTTTAATTTTATTAAATTAAATTAATTTAAAAGCGTAAATATTGGAGAGATATTCATTAAATATGATTTAAATGAATTATTAACTAAATATAATTTAATTATTTATTAATCAATTAGTTGATTTGAAATTTCTATTAATTTAATATTTTTTAAATTAATAGAATCTCATGATTCTCTCGTACTTCCTGAAGAAAAGGGAGTTATGCATATACAGAAGAAAATAGTTTTTCTTCAACCTATGTTGTTGCCTCTTTGTAAAAATAGTTTCTCTCAAAACCTTTTCTCATTCCAATTGCTTCCCACAAACCAATCTCATCCTAGAGGATAGGAAGGTCTCCGATAGGTGGTGTTCCCAATTTGGAGTTTTAGTAGATTCAGAGGCATCAAACTACGTGAGTTTTTCATTCTCTGTAGCTTTTAGAATTTTATTTCTAAATATTTCCAATGTAACAGTATTTTTAAGTTCTCAATTAAATTGATCTAAGGTCTTTGTAAAGTCTTTCGCTGCGTAGGACTTTAATCCCTTCACTCACAGCATACAAGATGCCTATTGGAATGTCTTCGTGTGCATTAGTCTTAGGCTTGTCATTTACCACTGGAGTTGGAACATAAGTCACTTTGGGCATGCAAAAAATTAAATTTTGTCTATCAAGCCGCATGAGAGGCTAGGTTATTGCAGATGAATGAGCTTCAAGAGTGGTGTTCTCAAGCCTATGAGAATGCTAAAATCTATAAAGAAAAGACAAATGCATGGCGCGATAGCCGCATCTGTAGGCACAAATTGTAGGACGAACAAAAGGTATTGCTTTTCAATTCGCGTTTAAGAATGCTTTTTTTGTAAACTTTGTTCGCAATGGTCAAGACCATTCTTGGTCAAAACAATCTTCCAACATGGTGCGTTGTGGTGATCACCTCGCTGGATGAGAGTAACACATCGAAGGTAAATAGCCAAAATCATATGGCGTAACTTGAAAATGAAGAACGTATTAAATTTTCTATAAATTTAATGTAAAACTCCTTCAAAAACATTACTTTAAAATGTGTTGAAGCGTTTATATTGTATCACACATTATATTTGATATGCAAAACACATAATTTTTTAGCATCTTTATCGCTTTATTTTTCATTCGTTCTTTTAACTTTATTATTCTATTTATTTGTTTCTCGAAATTTACCGTTTTCATTTATTGCTTTCCTTTAATGCTTTTTAGCTTAACTTAATTAGTATAGTTTAGATTCTTTTGTGCCTAAGGGGTATGTAGGCAGGATAGTACGTGAAATAAGAGTAAAGTAAAAGCATGCAAAATGTAACTAGGCGATACGATAAAGAATATTTCTAACCTTAAGTTTGAATTGCCTAGTGTCAGATGACTTAAATGCACTATCATTTGTAATGATGATCACTAGGGCTATAAAAAGGTAAGCTTAAACCATTAAACACTTTACGAAAACCCTTAAACCTATGTGTATGAAGTTCTCTCTCAAGTTCAAAGATATTTCTTTCGGGAACTCTTGAATCTCCATGAACTTCATCGTCGTACCTTCAAGATCCCATGGTTAAATAGCAGAAATGCTCCAACACTACCCTTCATTTCAAGGTTGTCTCTGAAAATGATAGTTCATCCATAAACTTGTCAGTCACAAGACTAAAACAATCAAAAGCCCATGAATGTGATACCCATAAGAGATAGAATTGAATCATCTTCTCACTTGCATGACATTAGACATGATTTGGAGTAAGCTCACTGACCCAAGGTACATACCAGTGAATATGTGTTCTTGAAGCTGAAGAATGGTTTAAAGGAGAAGAAAGCATTTACCAAGGGTGTACTAATTTGGAATCTGGGGTAGGTTCAATCCGATTTGATTAGGATAAACTTGCATACAAACATGTGAAACATGGTACCGACAAAGTCATTTTAGGGGTGGATGAAACGAAGGAATCATGAGAGATTGATGTACAAGGCCAATTAGTGGGCCAAGTGTTGAGTTTCTTGATGAACTAGGATTGGTAAATAGCAAAAAGAAGGAGGAAGAGGAGAAGAAGAAGGAAGAAGAGAAAAGAAAAGAGGAGAAAGACCCTGCGAGAAGAGCGGGTTGGGCGAGAAGATGAAGATAAGGATGGATGAAAAAGATGAAGGGAGCACACGAGTAAGGCACACATGATGGAAGGAAAAAGAAGAAAAGAGGAAGAGGCAAGAAAAAAAATAAACAACGTGACGAGGAAGATCATATTCGTCAAACATTCAAAGTAAAAGAATGAATGTTAAGATCTTGGTGAAAACATTGTCAAAGCTGACGGAAATCCATACCACAGAAAAAAAAGGAAATATGAGGAGCTTGCGGGCATGAGCAAGTGAGTAGCGAGTATGGTAGCGATAAGCAAAGCTACAAGAAAGCAAGAGGTTGACTGCCTGGAGATTGCAGTAGAAGAGTACGACAAGGAAATTATGAGGATGAGTCCGCTGGAACCAAGGTTGCAACCTAAAGATCTCAAACTTATTGATCTCGTTCAATCAAAGAAGGGCAAAGGTAAAATGGAGACGTCTAGACTTGAAGATTCCTAGGTGAGTGAGCCCATGAGCGCATAAGAGTTGGATAAATTGATAAAAATAAAGAAAGGTCTTTACCATTTTAATTGTCATCTACCAGACTTTCTATATGTACCAGTCAAGGCATTTAAATGGGAAGCAAAAATTAGACTGGTTGTCGTGGATATGTTCTTTGCGTATGATATCATCCGAAAGAATAATTCACAACAGTTGAAGGCAAGAAAGTTCCCTTCACTACTAAAAAATCAATGATGTTTATGGTATTTCGAACAATCAGGATTACTATCCTGGCCAAGAGATCACCATCAGATCTACAAACAGTGATTTGAGTAGAACGTTGAAGGCAATCACCTGGTCAAGTGCAAAATGGAAAGAAACGCCAAGTTAGAAGCTGTTACTATACCCTTACCAGTTGACGACTGAAGCTAATATTTAGTTGTATTTTGTAAAAAAAAAATACTTCCTACAAGGCATGATAGTACAGTGTCACTTCAATACTCCTTGCTTCTATATTGCATTATGAAGAGGCAAGCATTTAACTTGGGATGGATAATGATGAAACACTTTTTGGATGGATGAACCATCCCAAGAGCCAAACCCTTCCTATATATGGTGGAAAAGTTGTGTCTTAAGTATCTCTCCACCCTTGCGAGATACCTACAAATAGAAATGGGTGAGCAAGTTAACTTGGTAAGCCTAAATTGCTTAAGAACCATGCATTCCAATAAGGAGGAAGAGCATCGCCAAAAGACACAAAAACGAATGGGACATGAACTTGAACAACACATGATATTGAAGAGTCTCTACCTCCATTGCCATTAAGACGCAAAGAGCCAACTTGAATCTAAAGTTGGTACCACAATTAGCCAGTCTATTACTGACCCGCCATGCAAAATAGAGAAAAAGATTGAACACTAAGAGGGTTTTAGAGGAAGAATCTCCTTCTCACACCAACCTCTAAGACCCCACTCCACCTCTACCTCCACCTCTCTCTCGCAAAGAAAGCACACCGCTTCCTTCACCTCTTAAATTACCGTCAAAATCTCCTACCTCCTCAAGTCAGTGCAATCCTCGCCTAACTATATCTACAAAAATTGATCCCATCCTTCCTCATCCTTGTGAAATCTAAAATCCTCGAAGCTCTCTAGCATGAAGAACTTCTGTGTCACTTGGCCATGAGTCACCTAAACCTTTAATCATCGATTTAGACCCCGAGCATCTCAACTTAAATATACTTGTGGTCAACTTTCTAAAGGAGATGCTGAGACTAAAAACACAAAATATGATGGAGAGCCAAGCAACATTGCGACCATAGATAAGCAAATGCAAAATAAGTGAGTTTCATAGACCGTTTATGACCCACTTTTCTATGACGTACGTGTTAGAGAAGACATAGGCGAGACGAGGTTGATGAGAGAAGCATGATCTGAAGTCAAAGGACAAGAGTAGAATGACAAATGTCTTCACGAGTTACTCACGAATGTAGTTGTGGAGCCTATACAAACCACCTTTGACGAAGTACTTGCAGAGATGTAGCAGGCCTCAACACAACTGTTGTGAGGCTTAATGCCACAACTCTCATCTTTAATCTACACTTTCACAAGTCTCTGAGGCTCTGCAGCATCTCACAAGGTTTAGTGATTACGTACTCAAATCAATCGCTTTAAATTTTAGACTTACATGACAGGTAATTTGTGGTAAAAATGGAATATATGCATGCAGTCTTTGTTCAACATGTTCCTCAGCCTATCATAGCTCTAGAGCTAATGACTCTATTCCCTCCAATCTAACCTGAAGATCCACCTCCTCGTGAAACTGATCCTCGCAGGAGAATTAAATTTGAGGGTGATGTGTTTGAATTTGTGCATAGTTTGTCTAAATTCGTTTTTTGCTATTTTGCTATTTGTTTATTCTAGTAGTTAATCAGTAGCATACAAGTCTTGATCTCTTCATAATTATGTGTTCCACTTTTTTTTTCTAGTTGATTGGATTCTTTTTATGTTTTCTTTTATACTTATAGGGATAACTTTCAAGATGAACTTTATGCTAAGTTCATCTACTTTGTACCTAGCGATGACACTTTTATTAGCAAAATGAACTTTGTAAATACTTATAGTTTTAAGCGAACAAGTTTTACCTTAAACCTCTTCGTAAATCGTTGGCCAAATAAGCGAGATTTATCTTTGGGACTTCCTGGTTGGTAGGGCCTCCTTGGTTCTTCTGGTTATTCATATTCTTAGCTCAGTTGACCCTTTGCCTCTCTCTTTGACTTCTCTAAAATGTTTGCTCTATTTCAAGGTCGAGTTGGAATGTTGGTTGTTCTCTATCACACATAAACTCATTCACATGCTCTTTTGAAAGAGGACGCTATTAAGCTAAAATGGAAGTTGGGCACAATTTTAGCGCATGATTAAGCTACACAGGAAAATATTAAACTCTTCGACAACGATGTCAAAAACTTGCTTGTTTTTGTAATTTATATTTTTGAGTGTGTACACATGCAAAGTAATCATGGATATGGCATTATGAGCTCTAATTGATTGACTATGTGGCGACTAAATAGGAGTGTGCGTTAAAAGGTGCAATCTTATTTATATGTTGCTAAATTGTAGAATATAATCATTATCGTGCAATTTTCCTCTCTTTAGCCCAAGTGTAAGCGAAAAGAGGTTTTCTGATAAGTCCAAGGTCGAACATGTGAAATTTTTGATCTGATTTTATCTTATGATGCTGCTAAAACTATGCGGTATAATCTATATAGTATGGTGTGTAAACAATATATTTTATATTCTAGTTTATTATGTACATTATGGTGCTTTTGGAGGTGCGAGATGACATGGCGAGATGAAAGGAAGCAAGTAAGGAACTCATTATAAGCATAGCACAGAAGGAATAGTTAACTATCTACTCATAATAAATTGCATTAAAAGATTCAAGGCGACATAAAGCATAATTCAACTCTGAATTAAGGTGAAGCACCTTTCGACACTCTATCATACTTGCTCAAATTTCAAGATTCAAGTACATAAAGTTAAGCTATAATTTAAATATGATCATGTTATAGTATTCTAAGTTGTTTCTCCTTAATTAAGGCCTGCAACCTCTCTGTGCTGTTGTTGCACACATTTCATTTTTGCAATGTATGTAAAAGATAAACTTAGCAATAAAAACACACTTCTGCAATCTTCTTGCCAAATGTGTAGTTAACTATATGTTCTCATCTATCAAATGATTACGGTCAAGATCATTGTTATTCTTTCGAATAAACAATGCTTTTGACATTCACTCTTAACTCAACAAAACTAAAATATAAAAACATCAGGATCCTCTAATCATCAAGATACATTTTATCATCTCAAGGTAATTAAACGTAACAAAGGAGAGAAGAAACAAGAATATGAGTGAATGAAATATAAAATGCAATGTATTGAATAATATAACTTTAGGCCTTTCAACCATCAAATATATAAATACAATACAATACAATATGAAAAGAAAATGAAAGGAAGAATAAGGAACTACGCCTTGAAGTATGATTTCTCATTATCTTTGGCATTGATTTTTGTCTATTGCTGAGGGGAAATGAAGGGGAGAACTCTCTCTCTTTTGCTTCAGACTCTCACCTAGAACTTAGGAAAAGGGATCTTGGACGATATTTGAGCTTTCTCTCTGACCAAAATTATGCACTCTTGTTCTAAAGAGTCTCTATTTATAGGCGAGAATTGATGTTAACAAGAGGCCACGTACCATTAATATTATGAAAAGCTATAGCGGCACTGCACAAACTATCCTCATGTCGTTTTTCAAACTTTCACATCAACGAATTTTGTTTGCTAGTGCTCACAACGCCTAGCTTGCTTCCTTGTTGAACGACTTGGTTGATCGCATCTTTCCACCTAAACGTTATATTGCCAAGCTTCACTTCTTATGCCTAGAAATTTTGTGAAATAAGCACTAAAACGAAGTAAAATAGGATAAGGATCTTTCATGCTATGTTATTCATAAGTTAGCCAAATCACCTACTTTTTCCTTCTTTTTAGTATATTCTCATGCATTTAAACCTTATTATTTTACATAAAAGACTACAATAACTTGAATTTCTACAAGCTATTATTTTCCCAAGGGTAAGTGAAACAATAGGTTTCCTGGGTAATCTAAGGTCGAATATAGGGATTTGATATCAAAGCTTAGTTTTAGGGTTTACTCGTCATGTAGACAGTATAAAACAATATCTATATAGTGTAATAAAGTGTAAATTTAAATTATATCTACTATTTACACTAGAGAATATGTAGAAGGAGAATAAGAATGGTGGTGAAATGGACATGTGAACTAACTTGTGTTAAAGAAAGAGTGAAGGAAAGTCTCTGTGTTACTAGTTGATTAAGCCATGTGCTAGCCTTGATACAATACAACTCAGTTAACTAGCTTATGATTAAGGCAAACATCTTTCAGTGCCTTAAATGACACACTTGCTCACCTCTCAAGATATAAATAATAAAGCTTGATTAAACGAGATGCATTTAGAAGATTTCACTTACAAGACATATAGTACTTCTCTTTTAAGGGTGACAACCTCTCGATAATAAATACTGACGCTTGTTCTCCTTTAGAGACATAAATGACGAAAATTATCTCGCTAAGGTAAAGTTATCTCCAACTCCTCCTTGCGCGTGTTAGCCACATCCTTCTTACTTGCTCTCTCAAGTAGTTTGCGATATTCACTAGCCAGGTGGTGACTATAGCTCAACTAATAAGAAAAATATGCTTCTATCAAGAACTTATCTACATGATCGACAGGTTCTTCTCATGTGGCCGTTATGCAAGTTCCTTTATGATTCACTAGTTTCTTATTTTTGTTCCTAATCCAACATTAAGACAATGAAATTAGGGCAAAACATGCATAAAAACTTATGCAGAGTGTATTTTCGAGTATTTAAGAATTTTCAAATGAAGCTAAGCATTTTGACACAATTATTACGAGTTTTGGTCTCATGATTCTATCTAAAAACTATTATAACTTGTATTTCTATAACTAAGTACAATTCATGCATAAGATGGTGCATTTTGGGATTAGAAAACATTAGGGACAAGGCATATAATCCTAATCTCTTAAAGAGGCACAATTACAGATTCATTTAAGAAAAATTTTTGAAATTATTTGTACAAAGAATAACCACTTACAATCATAAGCAGCTAGCTTCTGCGTCTGGCCTTTAACTCAGGTTCCCCTTTTTGCACTTGCTTTAGGTCCTTACCGAATTTCAATTGATTTTAATTCTATAAGGCTTTAGAATTCTTCAAAATTTTAATTCTCTACGGTGGAAAGCGGTCCAAGACTAAAATTCCACATGTCTCTGCCATATTCTTATCCTAGATTCGGATTGGGTGACATGGTTAAATCATTCGTCGACTTCCTTACATGGGCAATGATGTTATCACTTTTTGGAGAAGTGAGCCTTTCTCGTTGTGGGAGCTCTTTAACTAGCCTTGTACTATCTAGTGGTTCTTCTCTCCTGAACCATCTTCTTTAGGTGTAGTCTTATCACGTAAGAGGTAAACCGCGATCTGGGTCTCAAAGCTACTACCTCCTTTATTGGAATTTTATCCTTGAAATTTGTTACCTAAAAGAAAAGTTGGAAATACTTTAGTTTCATTTGCTCTTCATTTTCCTAAGTGGCCTCTTTCATACCATGATTAGTTCAGAATATATTAACTATGGGAATCACCTTTATTCTTAATCCTTGCCCTTTTTGGTCTAAGATGCGTAGAGGCTTTTCTTCATAGGTCAAGTTTTGTTGTACTAGTCTTAGAGAATATGTAAGGAATCTGGTATATAAGTCCTTAGCATAGAAATATGGAAAACATTATAGATTTTAGATAATTCCTTGGACAACTTTAGCTTATAGGCCACTGGCCAGAAAATTTCATAAGGTACTATGTATCGTGGGTTCAATCTTCCCTTCCTTCTAAACTTGGTTACTCCTTTCCAAGGTGATAGTTTCAAAAATTTTGTCTTCCACCTCAAATTTCAGTGCTCTGCATCGGTTGTTGCTTGTTGTTAACTCAACGATGTCAAAAAACTTGTTTGACGTATTAGTTAACTCCAATCAGAGTTAGAGAATAGTGATGTTGCATATATCGCTATTTACTTTTACATGGTCAATCACCGATCATGATCAATGCATACAAAATGCTGACAATGTACCTCTTCATCATGTAATTACTAAGTTCTCGTTGATTGTAAATTTTTCTATTGCTTGCTCAAATGTAAGTGAACCAATAAGTTTCCTACGTAATCTATGGATGAACACAGGGAATTGATATCGATGTCTTAGTTTTAGGGTTCATTCTTCAGTTGGGTGGTATAAAAGAATAATTTATAATATAAATGAATGTAAGTTTATACTATATCTACTTATCTACATTATAGAATCTATAAAGGTGGACTAATGAAGGTGGTTGCGAGAATGAAATGCAAACTAACTTGCGTTAAAGAAATAGTGAAGGAAGTTCTATTTATTATTAGGCGAATAAATAATATGAAAGCCTTGATGCTACATAACATAGTTAACTAGCTTGGTTAAGGCGAGCACCTTTCGGTGTCTTTAAACACCACACTTGCTCGCCTCTCGGATGTAAATGACGAAACTTGGTTAAGCAAGGTATGCCTAGAAGGTTTCATATACGAGACTTATAGAGCTTTTCTTTTAAGTGTGACAAACTCTCAATGTCAAACGCCCACACTTGTTCTCCTTTTGAGACACAATGATGGAAGTTATCTCGCTAAGGTGGAGTTTGTCTCTAAACTCCTCCTTGTGCTAGCCAATGTCCTTGTTACTTGCCTTCTGGAGTAGTTGGTGATATACACTGACCAGACGATGAATAATATAGCTTAGCTAACGCAATAAGAATTATAAGCTAAACTTCTTATCAAGAATCTATCATAGATCCTAAACTACAAATAACACAATGATAGGTGAACCGTAAAGACATGATGAATTTAAAAGGTATAAATATGCAATATGTTCAAGAATAAAGACTTTCGACCACTGTACAATATGAAAAAATACATTACAACGAAGTACAAAAATTGAAAGAATAAAGATAACATTACAAGTTAATGGAGATGGGAAATGTAGTATTCTTCACTACGAACTCAAGCTTTCACTTAATGAATGACTGGAAAAGAGAAAGAAATACTTTACATACGGTGAAAAGGCTATTCCTTTCCACCACTATCTAGGGTTTGGCCTATTCAGGCACTGTTTTGGAGGTCCATTTAGATGTCGCTCTCTTTCTTGATAGAAATGGAGTCCTTTTTATTGGCAGATTTAGGCAGAAAATCTAATCTTTTGAGCATGTCAGCATAGAAAGCTATTTTTTGTCAAGTCACATCAACTCGATCTACCATTTTTGTCTTCTAGTTACCTCATCTTGTCGACTAATAAGGTCTTCTCGCGTATTCTTCAGGAGAGTTCCTCTGTGCTTCTATAACTTATTCTTTTGTTTATAACCTGCGTTAAGACAATAAAAAAAATAGGGTGAAATTGGTATGGATGCTGATGTAAAGCGTATTTCCAAATATTTATGAATTAACAACATAAGATACGTGTTTTGACGTATTTCATATGCATTTTGGTCCCATTATTCTATCCAATAACTTGTATTTCTACAAGTTATCAATTTAAGTCTTTTGTTTATCACGAATAATTTTCAAATTCTCCTTGATTATTTTTATGATTTATGTAGTTGCCTGAACTAATTCTGGTTCGTATAATTTTCTTTCTACAACTTTTTCCCAGCAAATTGGCATTTTACGTCGCCTCCTGTATAATGCCTCGAGTGGGACCATTCTAATGCTCGAATGATAATAGTTATTATAGGAAAATTCAGTCAAGGACAAACATTCATCCCAACTTCATTTAAACTATAGAACGCAAAATCTTAACATATCTTCAACCATCAAAATGGTTCTTTCAAATTGACCATTCATTTGTAGGTGAAACGTGGTACTAAAATGCAACTTAGTGAAGGGATAAAAGTCCTATGATAGCGGAAGAATTAAAGAACCATTACTCAATTTAATTGGGAATATTAAAATACCAGTACATTGGTAAATTTAGAGTCAAAATTCTAAATAAATTCTAAGCATGCTTTTTTTATTTAAGAGATACAAAGAACTTACTTTTGTTGATATCTCTGAATCTGGAAACCACCGAATTGGGACACCATCCGTCGGAGACCTTCCTATCCTCTAGGATGAGATTGGTTTGTGGGAATCAATTGAGATGGGAAAAGGTATAGAGATTTTTAGAGAAACTCTTTTATTTTATTTTTGCAGAGAGAAAAAAAACCTTGACTTTTTTCTTAATAAATTCGTTAAAGAAAACTGTTTTCTTCTACA
>JBBPDI010086019.1:0-12921 GCA_037974545.1 Cucumis variabilis
AAAAAATAATTAAATTAAATTAGAAAATATGAATGAAGATTGAAGATTGAAGATGTAAAATTAATATATATATATATATATATATATATATATATATATAAAGAATAAAAAAAGAAAAACAATAAATTAGTTTAATAAAGAAAGATATTTTTAGAAATTGAATATTTAATATATATATATATACAAATATGAAAATAAAAATATGTGGGACCCATTCATATTATATATAAATAATAAAAATATATAAAATGTAGGGCCCAATAGATTATATATATAAAAATAAGAGTAGATGGAAGTCGTGTACCGGATATATGACTTCGCCTAAAACACCTATTTTTTACAATAGTTTTCCAACTACTCTATTTTTGAAATATTTTTCAAAATTTACATTATTTTTTTAAAAAAAGTTCTTTAAAATCTTTCATCCAATCAAACTTTTCTCTTTCCCATAAAATAATTATCTTATTACCAATAATTATAATTTTCAAAATATAATTATTTTCTTACTTATCTTTTTTTATCAGCAAATATCATTTCTCCAAATAATTATATTTACAAACAATTTATCTTTATCTTCTTTAAAAAAATACAATATTTTTTTTAAATAATTATATTTTCACAAATATAACTATCTTTACTTTTTCCACAATAAATATATATACTCATATACATAATTATCAAATCTCTAAAATTTTCACTCCTCAAATTTAACTACATAACATCCAAATTATTTAATTAAATTTCAATTTCCATAAAATCAAATACTTTCCATTAGATGAAATCAAAATAACGTCCAATAAATTAAACATAATTAAACAAAACTAAGATAATCATCTCTAAAAATTATCTTGAATTTCGAGACTTTACTTCTTTGCTCTTAACTTTACATGTAAACCCCTGTCAAATCAAGATTAAACATCTTCCTCACCTTCTTCCACTTCAGGAAGAAATCCAAATGCCTAATTATACTTACACACCTAAAATCTTATCGAGTAACTTTACCTCATCGCCAACTTAACTCAAAACGCTTGCTTCTTATCACCTAGCTCAAGTCAAAATGCCTTCTCTCAAATACTTTGTTAAATTTGTGCCCTTTCTAATTTAGGTACGAGTCTCACAACTTTTCTCCTCTTTTAAAAATTTCATCCTTCAAATTTAAATAGCAAATACCGACTCCAAGATTGTGATAAACATTTACTTCATTATTTAACTTTTCTAATTATAAATTTACACAGTGCAATAAAATTATAAAGAACAAAATTACAAAATTAACTATTGCACTGTCTTCTTTTCTTATTTTCCTCTAAACTCTACATCTTCAACCTTTTCCCCTTATCTATCATAGAGTCTCCTCGCATAGACTGTTGAACAGAATGGGATGCCACTCCTGTTTGGGTTGACTTTTCTTCCCCTTCTGTAACTTTATTTTGACATTTAATCTTGTAATACCCTCTCTCGCCACACTGATAACAAGTGATACTCTTTCACCTAGAAGTTCCCATATATCTCTTACCATACTCATTACATTTTGGTTTTTGATTGCTACTCTAATACAATTTTTGGCTACTCGTGGTTTTTAGTTTCTTAATACTTTCTAACACTTTCTTTTTCCTCATTTTATTCTTCATCACTCATCTTTGAACTTGGTCTTTTTCCTCCCAAACTCTTCTCAACGCATAACACAACATTCACTAACTTTATGTAATCGCTTTGTAAAGATATTACGACAATAGTGTTCTAATCTCTTGCCTTAAACCTCTCTTAAATCGCCTACAACACTTTGTTCTGTTGTAACCAATGTCAAAGAATACTTAGCCAACTTCGTAAACTTCCTCTCATATTCAGCAACACGTAACTCTCCTTTCTTTAAGTGGAGAAGATCTTCCCGCTTTTCGTCCTTATAAGTTTCAGAGAAATATTTGTTGTTGAAGATTTCCTTAAACTCTTCCCACCAAATCCCTCCTCTCCTATTTTCTTCTAAAGCCCACCAATTCTTTGTTGGAACTTATGTCCTAAAACTTGTAGTTTGTAATCATAATCTATTTAATAAAGTAGTTATTGATACTATAATCTTAAAGCCAATAAACTAAGAACCCGAGGCTATTATTGAGTAAACTTGAACTTTATGTAGAGACATATACGTGGATCAAGTTCGAGTATATATCCTAAATAGTCTATAGTATATGAATACGGTTATACATCTTATTTTGGGGATACTATAGATGCGACCTGTTTTGTAGTTAGTACAAATGATGTGATTGTGAATTGTTCATGTAGAGACATGAAAGTGAGGCATCCTATGTAAAGAGTTTACATAAGACTAGAATCATGAAAATAGTCGATTTTAGGTTATAACATCATTGACTTTAATAAAATCGACTATTTCGTTTAGAGATAATAGATAGGTTGTTCCCTTAAAGACTAAATCCAAATCTTGAACAAGAGGTTCCACCCTCTCATTGGCTCGAAAGGGATTCAGTTTATAGGTTAGACCTTAAACTAATTGTTCAATAGTGGATCAGTGAGACTTAAGGAGCAAGATGTAGTCTTGAGGATAAAATGGTACTTTGACCCAACCGAGGTTATGAACAACTTGTGAATGATTAACTTACTTATCATGGTTATATCATATGGACACATATATCTATAGTGAGTGGAGTGCAACTATGGGACTTTAGTGGAATGACCTATTAGTTAATGAAGGTTGATTAACTCGGTCTAAAAGAGTTTAACTAGTTAATCTCGGATCATTGAAGCCTATGATCTATAGATCTATTAGGTTTTCCCGCTAGCTTACAAGGAATCAATTTAGAACATTATGATGGAATAATTTGAAAATTTTGAATTAGGTAAAGAGAGAGAAACCGATGAATATATTTGATATAGTCATCAGTTATAAGTTCAAGATAAAGCTTTATGTTTAAATGTGATTTAAATATTAAAAATATGAATTTGGATTCGTATTCGGAAGCTCGAAATTGATGAAAATGGTCAAAGTTGTGAAAAGTTAAGATGTTGACTTCTGACTTTGAGAAGTCAAACTTTGACTGACTTTATATTCAAATGTAATTTTTATTTTGGAGAAATGAATGCGGATTTATACTCAGAAGGTCAAAATTAGTCAAGATAGACAAAATGGTAAAAAATCAAAATGTCGACTTTAGACATGAAAAAGTCAAACTTTGAATTTGATTTAAATGTTAAATTACCATATTGCCTTTAGACTAATTTAAATGATAACACTTGTTGAGATTTTACAATCTTATCACTTGCATGTGATATGCGAGGAGCTTGTTGCATGCAAGACACATACCCTACTAATAGTTAGTGGAGTGCCAAGTGTGAGATAGGGAGGCTCTTCCATGTAGTTTGTTTGTAAAGAGGTTTTTTTGCAAAGGGGAAAGGTCTCTTGGTTTTTAAAATGGTGATAATTAATTTTGTAACTAAGAATTACAAAAATAAAACCAATAACTCTTATTTTACTCTCAACAAAGATCTAAAAGTTAGGTTCCTCCTAAAAGTACCATCTCTCTCTATTTTTTTCCTCCACCATTTAAGTCCCACAATTCGGTTTCATTTTGGAGAATAATGGGTTAACACTAGTGGTAGTCCCTGCTTTGAGTTCGTAAGGAGAGTGAGAAGAGTTCGTGAGAAGATAACAAGAAGATAAAAATATCAAAAGTGACTTTTTCTTTTAACCCTATCTTTGTTTCAATTAGGTTTGTTATGCATGTTGATTACTAAATTTGTTTAGATGCAATTAGAGTAAAGTTTGTTCATTTTTCTACTATGCATGTCTATCATTTTCATCATTCTATGCTCCTTCTTGTAACAAAAACACAACTAAATCTACTTTTCTCTCTTTTGGGCATTGCATTATGCGGAAGCACTTCTCTAAAGTCTTAATCCACTTTTTAGCTTCTTCTGGTTTTGTTGTTCCAACAAACTTCATAGCTCCTAAAGCCTTTAATCTTTCTAATCCAAACTTCTTCTCAGGTTTTTTAGCCAAAGTATCAATCATTCTTTGTGCTACCTGACCATATAACACTTCCTCTTATTCTCTTTTTACATCCGAATTGACCGAATGAGCTTTTGAGTCCATTGTGGGCTCAGACGTTGTCCTTGATCCAGCTCTTACTCTCTTTGGCAACATGATTTATACTATTCTCTACAAAATAGCTTAAACACTTAGTTTGACTTTACTTAAAAACACACTTTAACCCTTAAGTTTTCCCAGAATCATGCTTTGATACCAAGTTGTCATGCCTTGTCCTACGCACGTCCTATCTTGCCATGTAGAATGTAACGAGACTTAAAGTAGCCCTAGTGATTCTAAGGTGAAACTCCAGAATGCTTGCTTAGGTCTTTAAGCTTTACGTAATCGCCTAATAACTTCACACTTAAACTAAAATTCATAATTTAAGCAATGTAAAGCGAGTTAATAACACATAATAAAATAAATCACTTCTTTATAATCTTTAACCAAGCGTTTTACAACACTTTACAAGTTTCCTTTATAAACAAATAAAACAATAAAACTTAAACTAAATGCTTGGTTCCACCTCCTCGACTAGCAAGCTTTTCCACCTTTCCTTATTCTAGCCTTAGCAAAAAGCAATCTGAAAGTGAAACTTAAAATGTAAGTAAAAAAAATTAGTGAGGAAGTTTTACAAAAACCTTTTTTTTTAATACATTTCATAAATATTGTCATATCGCATTAACACACATTAGTCTCAAACAATTAGTTTCAAACGATCCTTTTTAATTTCACCAAGAACATGAATCATTCCCTATGCCAAGACTCATTATCTCTCATTTAGACTATTATGATGTTCTTTTCATTGACCGCATCCGAAAATATCACGATTCCTTTCTTGTTGTCCAGGCTGCCTAACACAATACAAATCTTTTATGCATTGGCCGGCTTCATTGCATCATGCAGTCCTTTTCTACATGGCTGCCTTTATCCCTTATGTACACATAACAACTAGCTTATTGATAGGAAGAAGAGTAATGGTTTGAATACAATTTCATTTTACATTCATAAAACATGCTTTGAACATAGTATAAACTCTCTTTCAAAATCTCTATAAAACATTCATATATAAAACATCTTTTCAAACCAATAAGATCTTTAAAGAAAAACCTTTTTAACATAAACAAACCCTTTTAAGAAGAAGTCACTCATAAAACAAATTTTTTCTTCTCACAGAACGCCTAGAGTCAGGGTCAACTCAACACTTAACTTTATTTTTGACTTCCAGTTGCAAAACTTCTTATTACACTAACTTCATCCTCTCTTTATACGAACTCCATACTTGGATTAGTCATCCTTAACCTCTTTATAACCTGCCAGCTTTTACTCTTAGGTGGTATACATATAGGCTTTATGTTTATCTTAAACGTGCTTTGATCTTAACTTTACATGTAAACCCCTATCAAATCAAGATTAAACATCTTCCTTGCCTTGTTCCACTTCGTGGTAAACACCAAACGCCTAATTATACCTGCACACCTAAAATCTTATCGCGTAACTTTACCTCATTGCCAACTTAACTCAAAATGCCTGCTTCTTATTGCCTAGCTTAACTCAAAACGCCTTCTCTCAAGTATTTTGTTAAACTTTTGTCCCTTCTAATTTAGGTATGGGTCTCACACCGAATCCACCTATTCTTTATCATGCCTAACCAAAACTCCAAAGTGTCTACAAACAAGCCAAACACCTTGAGTCAAATGCCACGCTAACCTCCCTTGACATGGTCGCAAGTCGCATCTCGCGTGCTCATGTCTTCCTCACGTAGCTAAAACAAGCTTTAACATCTAACTAACCTCTAAAGACACAAACTTCAGCCTCTTAGCTGCCTAACTTAACGCCCAATAATAGCTCAATACAAGTCTTCTTGCCTAGACAAGGTCATCTCGCTAAGCACACTTGAAGGTTATTCACTTCTTCTTGCCCACACATACAACTTAAGCTTGTTGCCTACCCTTGTCTAAACACCTAGATATCCTCTTTGTTGGAGGTTTTCTACTTCTTCTTTTGGCGATCCACCAAGCCCAAAACTCCTAGCTTCTAGACTTTAGCCAAATTTCTAATTTTCAACTTATTCTTAACTTTTTAACCACTCTTTCTTAGTTTTCTTTCTTTCTACCTACCATGACACACTTAAAATGACACTTCTTAAACTTAGTTTTTCATCTTAACTTCACCTAAAACTAACCTTCCAAACTCTTTAGAAAACCCAATTTTCTTAGGGTTCGAGGTTTACAATTTCAATGCGGGATTATAAAGAAAAGAAGACACAATGAATTGTAAGAGGAACGCGTGCAGTGGCTATGCGATAGGAAGCTTGTTTAGCAATTAAACATCCCCAGGCAAGGAACTGCTTGAATTTGTTGATTTTATGCTTAGCCTTACTCAACTACTCTTTTCAGAAATGAACATTATTGGTTTGAAAAGTACCGACTGCGGACTAGAGATCAGAATGATGAGATACAGTTTGCATTGCTAATCAAGCGTTGTTATTTATGATAAAAACATTGTCGTGCAAGTTCTTCCCTCATTCGCCCAAATGTAAGCAACGAGAAGTTTCCTGGTGAGTCTAGGGTTGAACTCAGGGAATTTCGAGCTCCTAACTTACCCTAATGTGTGCAAAATCATGTGGTAAAGATTAAAAAGTAATATGTATGAATAGTATATGAGTTTCTCCTAACTATTTACACTACGGTGCTTGGCGGTATAGGATGAATATGGAATGATGGTACGGGTAAAGATGCTCTTATCACAGATAAGGTGAGGAAGGAAACAAAATTGAATTACTAAATAAAGTAGTTGATTCTTTAATACTTCGAAGAGATATAATTGTATCAACAACTGATTAAGGCAGGCACCTCTCAATGCATTACCATACTTGCTCACCTTTTGGGATGTAAATACACAAGTTCAATGACACTGTATCACTAATCATTGTGCATGCAATAATAGTAACTAATCCTTAATTAAGGTTCGCACCTCCCAACGCATTTTACCACATACATTGGCCTCTTAGTGATGTATGATAAGGATGAGCTTAACGATGAGAATGCATTACTACATTCTTTTCCCTACTTGCTTAGTTAAGAACGAGTTACACATATTCAATGATTTCGTTCTCTACTCCCATTCTTCTTTCAAATGAACAAGGTCAAGTTGCTTGGTCTTAACTGAATAAAACTTGTACTACATACACTATGATCTTCTAAGTATCAAATACATCACTCATTGCTACTTAGTTATTCAATCATATATGTATATGGAAGACATAAAGAGATGAGAGACTGAAAGTAGAAACACATTGCTTTCATACATAACACTTTAAGCCTTTCGACCTTAGCTTTTTAATTACAAAACAATACAATATAAAAATTAAGGAAATGGAAATGTAATCGAGTGGTTACGCCTCAGAGTTTGATATTTCATTCTATTTGGCTTGAATGCTGCCTAGATGAGAGGGGGAGTACTGAAATTTGTGGATCTCTCCTTCTCTTACGCCTCTGGACTCTCACCTCGACTCAAGATGATGGAGAAAAGATGAAGGTTATAAGAAACTTGCTTTTTCGACCAATTTGTGTACCCCCTTCTGAGGAGAGAAACTTTGTTTATACACATGAAGTGGTGCTGACATGCCGGTGCTCTCCATTAGCACTTCTAAAAAGTTATCACTCTGTTGTGCAGCCTTTCCTAATTGTCTTTTTCTGATATTTTTGTGAACCACTTTTGTCTGTTAGGTACTTAACCGTCCAACATCTACTTCCTCACATTGAAATGGTCAAAAAAATTACTTCGTGTGTAATGCACTTGCTCGCCCAACCTTGCTCTTTTTTGCCTTAACATCCTGCGATAAAAATGTTGAAACATCGTAAAACAGGGTTCAAGTTCTTTTGCGGTAAAACTTTCACATATTAGTTAAATTGCCTACTCTTTCTTTCTGAATTCTTCTATTTTTATGCGATGAAACCTCATTATTTTACTTAAGAGGTCATAATAACTTGTATTTCTACAAGTTATTAGAAACCACATCATCACGCGATAAAAATTCACTAGCAAACAAGAATAGTAGTTGAAGTTGATGTGACTTGACAAAAGTGCAATTGGTGCTGACATTTTCAAAAGAATACAAAGTTTCCAACTAAAGTAGTCTATATAAAGTCTCCATCCCTACCATGTAACCTGGTCTGGACTAAATGGACCAAATCCTAGAGTGCTCCATGAGAGCCAACGGAAAAGATAGCCTTTTCGCCTTCTGTAAAAATTCTTTCCTCTTCTTTTGTTAACTATAAGTGAGAACTTATAGAAAGATTAGAGAGAGAAACCATAATCTCCATCCCTATAACTTGTAAAAAACCCAAGGAATGCTTAGGCATTATGTGACTCGACTCCTATTTCTTGCTTTCCATTTTCTATTTTTATTGTAATGTATGAGTTTCATATTATATAGTGGCTGAAGGCCTACATTCTTTAATACATTGCAACTTTATTTTCTTTCAATCTATCTTTTTTTTACTGTTTATTTGTTGAAGTGTTATAAGTAGTTTAGGCTTATGATAAATTCTTGATAAGAGATCTAACTTATAAAGGTTCATCGCGTTTAGCTAAGTCTTACTCCATCACTTGGCCAACGTTTGTCGCCAATTTCTCAAGAGAGTAAGTAGCAACGACATAACTAAACGTGCATAGAAAAGAGTTTGGAGACAAACTCCATCTTGGGGATTAAACATGCATTGATTGTGTCCTAAAAGGAGGACATTGTGTGGTAACTTGGCACCAAGAGGTTGTCACCCATAAAAGAGAGGTAATGTGATCCTTACAAGTGATGAAATCTAGATAACTATCACGTAATTGATATTTATTATTTGCAATTCAAAAGGCGAGTAAGTGTGGCATTTAGGCACTGAAAGGTGTTCGTCTTAGTTAGAAGACAATTACTTGAGCTCTATCGCATCACTGACTACCACATGGCTTAATTGCCTAGAACACAAGGACTTTCCTTCACACTTTCTTACTACAAATGTGGCAATTAATGACTTCGATAGGAGGACATCTTAATCATAAACTAGTTAAGCAAGTTGTATCGCATCAAGACTTTCATATAGCTTAATTTCCTAGTAGCACTAGACATTCCTTCACCCCTTTCTCTAGCACAAGTTAGTTCACGCTTTTACCATCTCAACTGCCTCATTAAATTATCTTCACAGACTCCCCAGGTGTACACAAGTAGGTACAACTTAATTCACATTTTTTCATACTGTATAGAGTTCTTTTATATCACCTAATTGATAGTAGATGTTAGAACAAAGCTTTGATATCTACTCCATGTGTTCGACCCTGAATCATGAATAAAAACCTATTATTTTCCTTACACTTGGACAAGCAGCAGGAAAACTTATACAATGAGGACTTAGAAGTATGTGATGAGGACATTGAGAGCATTTTATAAGTAATGATCATGTCCACTCCCATGATGAAGATATTCATGGGAAGCAATTTTACATGCAATAATCTTGAATCAATGGCACATCATGGGAAACTAAGCATGCACATACAATACACCAACATAGGCAACAATATTGTCTCTCAAGTCAAATTATCTTTGCTGCTTAAAATTAGAAAAGTGTGCACAACACTGTAGTCTATCTTTTCACTAAAACCATAATGTCAACTAGTTGAGTGTAGACACTGTTGAGTAGAATCGACTTTAGAGCACTCGTTGATTGATAGGATCCATTTTTCCAAGCAATCATAATAGATCCGATATGTGGACAAAGAATCTACCAAGAGCGAAGCTTGAGTTTTTTCGTTCCATAGTGGGAATGACAAGTTCCTCCTCAAAGATAAATAGAGGGAGATTTGATGAACTTATTTCACCTTGTGAAAACCAACCCACATTTGCTAGGTTAATCTATTATTATGCAAATTAACCAATCAACCTTGGGGTGTAATTGATAGTGAGTATGTGACGACAAAACGATAAGTGAAAAATAGAAAAAGAAAGTTTTGTGCAATTTCGTTCTTCACCATTTGGGGATCAATCTATCGTTCGATCGAGCTGAAATTTTGACTGTGTATTCTTGGCATGAGGGTCTTCATTCTAAACAGTGGAGATTTCGTTTGGAACTATCTATAGTCAGATTCTAGTGGATAGTTGACTACCACATATTGTGAGATCTTTCTATTTTTCTTCATTGTTATTGTCCTTTGTTGTTGAAATTATTATTCTCGACATATTTGCCTCTAAATGTGACTAGAGAGAACTTTGTTGTACTCATTAAAGAGTATAGTGGAGATTTTAACTTCAGTTTGTAGTTTTTTACTCCCTCACGTCGAAAGAGGTTATCCATGTTAAGTTTGTTGTGTCAATACTTTGATTATTATTATTATTATATTGATTAGTATTCTAACATGCTCACACAAGAGTGAGATAACTAATCCAAGTTAAAGGTGTTTATCCTAACACCCTCACCCCATTTTGTTTTCCAATTTTATGAATGCTCAAGCCAATTAAAAGGGTTGATAATTTTTATTTTATTGTACATCAAATATGAGGACCTAAAAAGTTGGAAAAATAAACAAATGATAAATTTAAATATTTACCATGGAGAGTACCAATCTTTATCCTAAAGTTTGAGTTTCATAAAATTAGGCTAAAAAACTAAGAGGAATTTCTAAAAATAGCAAATTTGACAAAATATTTACAACCTATAACAACTTCTACCATTGATAGTCATTGATGTGCTCAATCTCTTTCCTCCCAAACTTTTCTCTTCTTCTGCCAAACACCTTTCAACTCGCATAAATGCCTCAACCATTTACAAGAATCTAACCATTCCACACTAGTTGTTATTGGGGTTGGAATTTATATTCTCAGATCATCCTCAAAACCCTGCACTTGTTTGTCTCATCTATCACAAAGGCTAACGCATACTTAGCTAACTAAGTAAACTTTTTCTTGTATTCTGTGATGGTTATATCGCATTGTACCAAACTCATAAGCTCGTTCCTCTTCGCCATCAAACGAACGAGGATAAAACTTATTTTAGAAATTTTCTAAATGCATCCTATGAGACAGAGTCTATTCCCCATGCTCTTCTCGCATGAAGAGAATCCACCAATCCTCAATGCCTCCTTGCAACAAAAATGTTGCTAAATTAACTTCTCTTTCTTTAGAGCACTCCATCATCCTAAAACATTTTTCTAAAAAAACTCAGTCATATCTCTATGTTAACTTGGTTAGTTATTCCTTTAAAAGTCGTTGCTCCTAATACCTTTAGTCATTCAATGCGAAACTTCTTTTTCGATTCTCTCGTTAATCCATCTAACAATCCTTGTGCATCTCTATTGCATAAATTTTCTTCCATCTCTCTTCTAGCATCTGGATTAATCGAATGAGCTTGTGAGTTTATAGTGGGCTTAGTTGTAGTATGCGATCTATTTTCTGCTCGACCTCATCCTCGTCTTCTTGAAATGATGTCTTTTACTGGTTCCTACAAGGACAACGTAAATTTTAGTTTAACTTTTCTAATAGAACAATTTTTACAAACTTGCACTATTCCATTCCCAAGGAACATATTGCTCTGATACCAAACTATCACGTCCTACCCTGCAATGCATTCTGGCCCTTCTGTTGTGGCATGTAGACACAAATTTAGTAGCCCTGACACTTCTAAGTGAAATGCCAGAAAGCTCAACCTTAAACTTTAATTCTTGGCCTCAATGCTTAGCTTGATCTTTGATATTAACTACAAGGCGATAAATTTCACAACACAGGTTAAAATAAACAAACATATTTTATTAGCTTAACAACTTGCATTTCAATACCTAATACATGATTCTAGAGTACAAAGAACTATAAGAAAAGGCTTCCAACACCTAGTCTAACTTCTTCAAATTCACACTTAAAAGGCCTATATTAAAGCCTTAACACCTAGCTTGCTCGCCTTACCCTTCTTAACTTGACCTCAACACCTTGATACCTAGGTAAGGAAAACTTAAAACATAAGTCAAATACTTAGTGAGTGAGATTTTAGAAATCCTTTTAGGGCATACAACGTGTAAATACATTTTCATAAGTAGGCTTTCAGCGTTTCATTCAAAATATATATCGTACCTTAGCTTTATCATATTCCTTTTGCGAAGAACTTGAACCATTCCCACGCATAGACTACTATAATGACCACGTCATCATTAACATCCCTTGAAGAATTTCTTGGTTCATTTTTCTTTGCGCAGATTATTAGCTTAATATGCTCCTTTCAATGCATTGATCAACTTCTTACCACCATGTGGTGGTCCTTTCACTTCATGGTTGCCTTGACTCATTATGTGCACATAATAGCTTGCTTATGATAGGAATAAGGCTAATAGTTTATGTAAATCCTAGCTCTTGAACTCCCTAAAAATAGTAAGTGTTAGGTGTTATGAGAAGCTTAGTGTTGTTATTCTTTGTTAGGTGGACCCTGTCCAAAATGGCGTCGTTGCCGGGGAGTGGCACGACATAGAATTTCTTGAATATTAAATTGTAATTTTTCTTTTGTTAGTAATCTTTTTAGAAAAGCATATTAGATTTGTATTCTTTCTTAAATAAAAAAAATTACATGCTATTTTCTTTTTCTTTGCTTTCTTTAATGAGGAAAGAAAAGAAAAAGTAAGTTAGTTCATTAAATTTAGAATCTCACATCTACAATTTTTGTACCATTCTTAGAGAACCTTGAAGAACCTACCTCAGAGAATCATTTGAACATTAGAATAGGACAAGATTCCCTAAATTTTCACTTTACCATTCCCTCCAAAATTACTCCCAATTTCTCTCAAATTCCAAATTCTTTACCTTCATTCTGTAATTTTTGGATCTTCAACAAATTTTCCAGAATTATTGAAGATGCAAG
>JBBPDI010086039.1:0-12918 GCA_037974545.1 Cucumis variabilis
TTTTATACATTAATTACGTTGTGATACTTACGTTTTATTTTTTTAATATTTTGTTGAATTTTATGTATGTAGATATGAAGTCTAACTTTTCGAGTGATGCGCATGAGGAAGACTACCTTAATCTTGACGTGTTGAATAACGTGGATGGTTCGTCGTCAGTCGGCGACACTTCAGGTTTGTAATAATCCACAAATTTTATCAATATAATTTCTCTGTAGCTCAGTTGATTAGGCTTTTAAGTTATGTTTATTGTATATAATCACAATGTTGTTCTGAGTAGATCCCTCTCGTTCGGCTTCCACTACGAAGGGAGTACGCTGACATTCTAGAAACATAGATGTCGAGCGATATGTGCAGCAGAATGAGAGAATTCCCATTTCCATCCCCCTGAAGTGAACGGGCCTGTCTTGACACGCGCACCTCGTTTCAATTGCACGATCAGTGTGCTGACATGAGACATGTTTCCTATTCAGGCCTTGAAGTGGGCAGATGTACCACCGGAGTGCATCGAGGTCGTAAAGGGCGGCCTAACAGTAAATCTGTAAATTCATAAACATTTACGTATGTTTCTGTTTTCTTATTTGCTTTACTGACTTGAAATCTATTTCTTTTGTAGCAATTTTTTGTGTTTGATCTTAACGATCCAGCACTCAATCGATTTGTTGAGCATCAGATGCTTACTGTGTGGAAGGAATTCAGGTCAAGCAATCATTGTCATTTTAAGAAATTTAGTGACCTTAAACAAGCACGAGCAAACCCACCCTCGAGATTGGTCAATCAGGTAGAAGATTGGCACTTTTTATGTGACCACTACATCATTCAACAATTTCAGGTAATTATTTATATAATGTTATGTTACAATATTTCATTTCTTTAAAAGTATATAATGTTTTCATTGTCTTTTTTGGAATGTAGGAGCAATCAAACATGTGTAAGTTTTACAGGTAGAGCTCAATGAGATGCACGATCGTTCTGTAGATCGTGTCGAGTTGTTTAAAGAAACGCACGCCAATAGTAGTGGCGAGTTTATTTCACCTGCTAGAGGACGCTTTCGTAAGTTTTAGAAAACTTTATATTTGATTTATAATACTTTTATTTATTCTATGTTTTGAAGTTTGATAAGATATCAAACTTACATAAGGTTCTGTTTTGTACAGAATCAGATAGTGGATCTACAGTCTCAGCCCGTCCCAGAGGGTTCTGAACCACTAACTGAGGACGAGATATGCGAGACTGTTTTGAGTAGACGACTGGGCTACTCAAAAGGTCTTGGTTGGGGCCCAAAACCCAAGTATAGGACTGACGCTTTATCTTCTTCCTCCAGTACGTATGACTACCAGGCACACGTAGCAGAGGTTAGCGAACTCAGAGCGAGCCTTGACAATGCTAACCGAATGCTCCAAGAAAAAGGCCTGAGGGAGGAGGAGCGAGATAGCCAAATGGCAGAGCGAGATCACCAAATGACGGGCCATGCATGACAAATGGAAGAGATAAAGAAGATGCTTTAGGAGATGAGTCGGGCATAGAGAGGCTCGTGATCGTGCATGCATGGGTATGTACTTTTCAATAATATTTAATTTGTTTAACTTTACATATGTGATAATTTAACATTACTTTCGTATTATTTGTAGGTTTGGCATCCATTGCATTAGACTTTAGGTTTTTCAATATTAGATTTTAGGTTTCTTTCCTTTTCTTAATGTAATGTTTTCAATTATGTAATTAATTTTCTATATCTCGAACATATTAATTCATGTATCGTTTGATTTTATTAATGAATGTTATTTTCATTTCAATCACGCTACTTATTTTATTTAATCGGAAACCAATGAATAACAAAATTAAATTAAATTAAAATTAATAAAGATAATAATAATAATAAATTAAATTTTTTTAAAAAAGGGGGTTTTGCGACGCAGACGAGCGGCGCGTCGCAGAAGGTTTCTGCGACATTTTGTTGTTCAAAGAGGTTAGTGTGCGTGAAGGTTGACGTTGGATAGACAGGATGAAGAAAGCACATGATAAAGGTTATGCAGCATGCCAGACATGTGGTCAGGTGAGGTGTGCAGCATGCGTATGCGTGAGGTTAGCACGCAACCAAGGCTCTATCACCCATTAATGTGCGCCAGACAATGTCATGAGGTATTTTAGGTGGTTTTTGGTGGTTTTTGGAGTTTTAAGTATAGTTTTTTATATTTTCTTGGTCAAGGGAAGTTAATTTAACTATTTTACCATATATTCGGTCAAGAAGAGATCAGACATATTTATAAGCCAAGGATTTAAGCTTGGATCTGTGAGTGGAAAATGATTTTATTAAAATGATTTAAAGCATGTTCTTAAGCCAATATTTACAAATGGTTTATGTTAAAATTTTAAGCTATTTCATGAATGATTTTCAAACATGTTATGATTTAAAGTATTTATTCAAGATTACTGTTTACTAAAGTAATTACTACTATAAATAGGCAAGTTCAACAATGAGTTTCTAACAACTCACTCGTGCAAAATCACACAATTTGGTCTTGAAAGTTCAGAAATTGTGTCTAGTTTGTGAGAGAGGGCTGCTGTTCAATTTGGATTCAAGAAGGTTTGCGATGGATCAAGATTAGGCAAGGAGGTCTTTTTCCAAAAGATTTTGAGCACGGTGCACTTATGGAAGGCTGCAAGATTCGTTCCTTAGAATATTTTGAGGTAAGAAAGCTAAAAATTTTTTGAAAAAATTCACAGAAGGAAGTTTTGTAAAAAGTGTTATGGATGTTAAGCTATGATTTTTTGAAGTTCGGCTATGATTGTGAAAATAAAACTGTGTTTTGGGTAGTGGCCAAGAGGCTTGCGTGTCTAGGCAAGATGGGCGTGTGTTTTTTAGTTTAGAGGTTATTTAGGTCAGGTTGCACGCACATGACAAGGTCATGGCACAATCAAGTGACAAGGCATGCGCTCAGGTTGCACATATGACCTTGCTTTAGAGGTTAGTGCGATATGCACGTTGTGTAGGGCGTACAGGATAGGCAGTAAGAATGCATGTGGCAACCTCGTTGCAAGGATAGCACATGTCGCATGGCCTATCTCAGCGAGGTAATCACGTGGCAAGGCCTCAGGCCATGCACGCACGACCATCCCCATCCACCAAGTTATTGGGTACCGTTGGACTATTTTTGGGTTGTTTTGAGCTGGTGTGTTATTTTTGGGAAATTTAAAGGAAGTTCGGATATTTTTCAGGATCAATGGATTAATTAAGAATAAATTATAAATTTTTTAGATTAAGAAAGCTTGAGAGGAATCTCACAACCAAGGCTCTATTCAAGTGACAATGAGTGACACCATGATTTCTAAAGTATTTATTGAACATGATTTCAAGCTCCACAAGCAATAACTTGTGAGTAACACCACAATTTTTAAAGTATTTATTAATCATGGTTTCGAGCTACACAAGTGATAGTTTGTGAAATGATTTAATAAAAATGCTTTCAAGTTACGATTTATGATAAATGTTTATGAACTAATATTCAAGTTATACCATGTTTAAATGATTTCATGATCAAGTTCAAGGAACATATTTCAATGCTTTCAAATGTTTTATCCATGCCCGAATATATCATGAGACCTATTGTATACATGTGGTTAACTCCGTACTAATGGTAGAGTTGATGAGCCTATAGTTTATGGGCCATCGGGAAAGGTATATTGTTATGCTTTAAAGGAGGAGGGTTAGCTACCCAACGACTGTTTCGTCTTCTAAAAAAGGGGTAAATACTGCCTGTGGCAATGGAAGACTATCTTTGAAAAGCTATGCAAATGTTCCAAGTTTCATGTTATGACTGTTTACTGATAAATGTACTTAAGCTTCTGTTTTATAATAAACTGTTTATAAAAACTTGTTTTCTTAAACCATTGCTCACTAAGTCTTTCGACTCACTCTTTCAAAATATTTTCCCTCTTTCCAAGTATATATGAATGGAATTTCCAATGGGCTACACTACATTTTAAAAGTATTTCAAAGTGTCAAGTTTTTCATTGTTAAAATGTTTCATGTATTCAAGTCAAGTGTCAGTTGAGGTTGTTTCAGAGGCGAACGATTTCAACTGGTAGCATACCACGACTAGAAGTCAAGTGCCTGAGGTAGGGTGTGACATGTCAAGTTGTAATTTAAAACTCACAGGTAAAGAGCTTAACCGATCCAAAGGATTAGTATAAATAGGGGTGAAAACCTAAGAGAAGTGTTGTTATTTTGGAAGTTTCGTTGAGAGAGTATAAGGAGTTGAATTGCTGTTGAGAGAGTTCTAGGCAAGTAGAGGCATTCGGGGAAGAAAAGGACTAGAAGCTTCTGTGAGTGACTTACTTAAACTAAAAACTCCTACATGGGTGATCTTTCCTAAACACTTATGCGTGGGTGATTTGTAAGCTAATGTTTTGTAAATGTTTTCTTAATAGATTCTTTTTTAGTTTAAGTTATGCTTAATGCGTTTTGTATCTCTCTATGTTGTTAGGTTTAAAAAAGAGAAATTGATTGCTTTCTATGTGATATTGGTAATGAATGCGTGCAAATCATTAGCCTTATTTCTATCAAGTGAGCAGTGTTTAGCCGGTGTGAATGGCGTCATGTGCACGGTCGATGTGAATGGCGTCATTTGGACTATTGATGCAACAAGAAAAGATGAATAGGGAAACTTCACAATAGCTCAATCGCAAGGTACTAGTGAGAGTGAATCGCATTAGGCTTGACAAGGGGAAGGATTCATGTTCTTGGTGGAAAGAAATAAGAAAAGCTAATGTGACATTTTTGTGATTTATGAGATGAGGCATTAGAAGACACATTTGAGAAAAGAAAATTATTATGTGCTTGTCTTGTATTCCTAAAAAGGTTTTCTAAAACTCTCACTTACTATGTATTTGACTTTCATGTTCAAGTTTTCCTTCCCTAGGTAATTATGCGTTGAGGCCAAGTAAGAAAAGGTAAGATGAGTTGTGACGCGGCAAAGCTGATCAAGTAATCCATCTCTGGATGGTTTAAAGTTATTATGTTCAAAGAGGGCATCTAAGTTTTGTGTATGGGATGACTTTTTTTTTTTAGATGGGTTGCTAGGCAATCAAAGAGAAGGATAAGAAAAAGGTTCTTATACTCCTAAACACCTTAACGTCAAGGAAGGAAGGCCCGAAGCTTAGAACTTACTTTTCATTTTAGTGGCTTCCAAGAAAGAAAATGTAATTGTAAATTGTTGAACCAAGTAATAAAATCAAAGCTGTGTTTTTCTAACTTTTCGTTGTGTTTTTGTCAATATCCTTATAGTGCTTATTGCTTAGTAGCTCAAGTTTAAGTGTTGAAGGCTAGGCGATTAAGCTAAGTTGGTCGTTCTAGTATTTTTCGCTACGTTGATTTATAATAATCTTCTGAGTTTCAAAGTTGGAACTATGCGATGGCGACAGGTTAAGAAGTTCTGGTTACTTGGCATTCAACTTGTTCTCTTGTGAAGAGGTACACGTTGACTATTTAGGCGACATGCCTACTTCTAGTTGTATGAAGTGGCCAATGGGGCGAGGTGTGACAAAGAGGGTCCATTTTCTAGTAATGATTAGGGATATTTTAAATGTTAATATATGTGGGATGTTGGTTTAATATGGTAGCTTTTGTCAGACCTTGCCTCGGGCACCTACTTACTTGGCCCAAGACATGACATGAAGCCAGCTGAAGCCATTCCATCCGATACAACGTCAACTAACCCTTGACATAAATACATGAAATGTTTTAACAATGAAAGCACGTTTGGTCATGCTATTATATAATAAACTTAGTCAAGATAGTAGAACACCTTTTATCTTACTTTCCTGCTTGGACTCGATGGTAGCGGCTAAGTGGTCAAAATAGCCTTATACCCTTGACTGTGCACATTGACCATCGAGAACTCGATATATAGAGTAGCATGGTTTTTCTTTAAAACTATTCCTTTTTAACTCATGATCTTTAAACAACTTTCTATTTCATAACTTAACATGCTCGTAAACATGGCTTTGTAAATCAATAAGCTTTAGCATAAATAGATTACATACTTTGAAATGATCTCTAAATAACATACTTCAATATTTTTCAAAACATACTTGTAGATTTGTAAAGTAAACTTAACATTCAATAATCAAGATATGCTTAAAACATTTGATAAATAATATGATTAGAAATCAACATCAAACTCATTTATTCTAAATCATAAGTCAAAATATTTTTAATAATTTCATTTTTCACTCACAAATTGTAGTTCAAACATGTGGTCTGTAGACTTGTCTGATTTCTTCTTGTCCTAAAATAATGGGAAATAATTCCAATTAATTCCATTTTATCCTAAAAACATCAAAATTTTACTTAAATTTTCCCAAAATATCAAAAACAGCCCGTAAACACCTAATAAGCAAGGTTGGCGCACTAGAGGGTGGCCAACAGAGGTTGCACATGTGTGCATGGCCTGGCATGCCAGGCGCATGCTAACCTCGCAAGAGGCTTGCCCAAGCATGACTCACGCATCTCGCCCAATTATCCCGCGTACGCCCGATGTATCTCGCATAACCTTAACGCGTATTGGCTTGTCACTTGTTCATTTGGCCGCACGTGTCCTTACACGTCTTATACATCTAACACCAACCTAAAACACCATGCTAACCTCTTTTAACCTTAAATGCACGCCCATCTCACCTAATAACCTTTGACTCTCGGTTAACAACCCTGCCCAGAAACTCATAATTCGACCAAAACCTTACTTCTACTTTAGAGCTTCATATCTTTATATCCATGACCCAAATGAAAATACTTCCTCCTATAAAGTTGTTCAAATTAGCTTACCTTTTACATCAATAGTTCAGCTTCAAATTCTAACAGATAAACTCTACAGCCCTTTGGAAGTCCACCTTGCTTAAAATCACCCGAATTTTAACCTTTCTCACTTGTTTCAACTCAAACTGACACTTCCCTTTCTCAAATTCGTTCGACAGCCCCAACTTAGAAAATAGACTTAATTTTTTATCTTTTGAGAGCAATTGTAGATAAAACGCACAGGTGGTTTGGGAGAATGTTCATCCTAAGTGATCTATTTATACTGAAGCTTGCACGAAACTTTATTGACACATCATTCAGCCAAAATTTAACACATGCATGCATATGACACTTTCATTCCACTTCACCGACTCCACCTCTTTATCATCTCGCCTAACCAAAACTCCAAAGTCTCAAGAACAAACCAAAATGCCAAGCCAAACTAACCTCTCTTACCTTACTGCAAACCTCCAAACGCATTGTCATCCCTTCCTCGCCTAGCCTATCATTGCCAACCTAACCTCTAAGGATTCTTTCTCGCTAAGCTTAAAGCATAGATAATCTCTTAAGGTATCTTTCTCACTTAATGTTTAGCCAAACGCCCATGTTTAAAGGTTTTACTTGATCTTCTCGGCCATATATTAAAACGCAAGGTAACCTTTATCCTTTCCTCTCTTGCCACCTAACATGCCCTCTTCTCACTCAAGAGACGAAAAGGCCAAGTGAGAAATAGCCTTACCCTAAACCTCTCTATACATTGAAATAACCTCTCTAGCATGCCCTTTTTTCCTCTCTTGATCTTCTCACCCTAAACCTTGAAATAACCTCTATACATTTTGGCCACAAACAACAAACCTCTAAACACCTATTCTATAGACAAAATGACAACTTCCATACTTAGCCAAATTTTTCCTCTTTTCATTTTATCTTTTCTTTTAACCAAATTACCAAAGCTTTCCTTCCATTTTATCTACAAAGATACATTCTCCAACTCACTTCCTTACCTTAACTTTACCTATAACCAATCCTTTCACGCTCTTGAAAAGCTTCAAGTTCAATAAGATTCAGGGTTTACAACTTTAATATGTTTGAATAACACATTTTTGTAAGGATTGCATTTTTGTAAAACTTACGGATTTAATTCATGTATTGGTTATGTATAGTAGGGTTTAAATTTAAAGTTTGGATTTAGGTATTGAACCATTAGACTTTGTTTAATTAGAGTGAACCATTAGACTTTTTAGGAAATTTATGCAATGCAGTCTAGCCCTATTGATCCTACCCATCTATATCAATAACTACCTCATCGCTTACAGTTTATATGGGATACTTCCTTCAATGTGGTTTTGAGTTGTTGGAGGAGAGAGGCAGCATTCCAAGGCGCAATCATCTTCGATCAGTGTATTGTGTGATACTTGGAGGCTACTGGATTTCTTGGAGTTTCCCAGATAAGATTCATGTAGTTGGATTGACATTTAATCACTATTTTGATGGAGCATTGAAGATTACAAACCCATACATTTCATATGCCTAATGGGGAATGCACAATCATGTTTTTGGACGTTGCGATATAGTTAGGCTTACTGGTGAATAGGGAGCCTGTTGTAGGATCCTTAACGTATAACCAAAAGCATGTATGTGAAGATTTCTTAGGAGCTCTACAACCTTAAATGTAAGGTGAAAGGTTGAGTTCTCCATGGTTGGCCGAACAATTTACCAAATTGCCACCAGATGCTGATGTTGTGAATGTCCAAAGATATGCTCGTGCATACATTATGCAACTCGTTGAAAGCTTTTTGTTTGCCAACAAGTCAAATACCCTAGTACGTTGTATGTTTCTTTCGCTATTAAGCAATTTTTAACCAGGTTGGTAGGTACTCTTAAGGCGTTGCATGCCTTGCATAACTTTATAGAGAGTTTTATTGAGTCAGTAATGCACAATCCTTAGAAATAGTTTAACTACTAATGTTACTGCAAGTTCGGACATATAACAGATTTTCTATTGAAGCACCACAAGTTGCATTACAGGCTCTAGTTGCTCGATCACTGAGTTTCAAGTATTATTTTATTTATATATTATTTTTTTATATAAAATTTGCATTATTTATTATTAATTTTTTTCTCACATTAGATGGAGTGGTGCCCTATCTTCATCGAAATAATAAGCAAATATGTTGTTGACATATCAACAGATATTTAACTGACTGATGTACACTCAAGTAGTAAAGTATTATACAAATGTTGTCTACTTATGTTTGTTTCTTTGTTTGTTTTTTATTTTGTTAATAGATTAATTTGCCACATTACACACCCAATATTATTGCATTGTTCCTGATCAATGTCATAATGGTGAAGTGGTATGGACTTATGTGGTCCTATGATATGCTTCCATATCGTTAAGATGCATCTACCAAATCGTGTGTTGTGACAATTTAGTATGCTGTAAATGCAACCAACATTGTACTTTACAAACTTGACACTACACTGAATTGATTTAAGAGGCTGATAAATTGTAGAAATACAAGTTCTTATGACCTTTTAGATAAAATAATGGAGTCAAAATATGAGAGAAAAGATCAAAATGAGTAGCTTTTAGTGCAAAATCGTAATATCAAAAGAATGCACCTTATATAAGTCATCACACCTAATTAACTATGCTTTCAAGGGCTTTGATGTCGGTTTAAAACTGACACAATATTGGTTTAAAACCGACATCATAGATCTCCAATAATATCAGTTTAAAATTGACATTAAAGTCTTGTCTTCTGCGTCCGTTTTATAAATTTCTTTTTATTAAATTGTTGCATTATCGTTAATTTTTATGATGCCAAATAGTTAAAAACTGATACCATTTGTCTCGAGTTATATCAGGAAATGTTCTTCATCATATATTGTTAAAAATATTAAAAAAATTGTTTGAATCTTAGCTAGAATGCCTACTACTCCATGACAAACCATAATAGTTCTACTTCACCTGCTAGAGGTGTTAAAAAAACCAATAACTTGACAAACTCGGACTACCCTACTCAAACCGTAAGGGTTGGGTTAGAGAATTAAAAAAAATAAAAATGGTTCGGGTTATCGGGTTGGGGAAATAAGGGCCAGGTTGACCCAACCCAACCTGGTTTAGATTTATATATATATAAACCCTAAATAACACCTCTAATTTTCCTTTTGTATTTTGCCTTACATCACGGCCCACCTCAACCCCTTCCCCTTCGTGTTCACAATCAGTTTGACGTCACATTTCGTCTACCTCACGTTTCGAATACGCCCTACCCCAATACAACCCTTACTTTTCCCTTCTTCTTCGATGGGTACGCAAGACAAAATTGAAACCTCATTCTCCCAAACTACCTCACTTTTCGTTCTTCACACTTCTCCAATCATCTATCTCACAAATCTCATTCTCCTCTTTCTTCCTTCCTTTTTCGTCGCTCTACGCTCTGCATTCTTTAGATTAGTTCATCTCTTTCTCTCCTTTTACTTTTTTATGCTTTTTATCCATCAATTTTGCATCTAGTATCTATTTTTTATCTGAAATCATATTTCTAGCTATCAATTTTGTTGGGTTTGTTTCTTTTTTAACAATGTGTGAGGTGAATCTTTTGTTCCATGTGTTTTTTTCTTTTGGCTTTACTGCCTAGTGCCTACTTCTTTCTGCATTATGGTAGGGTGTTTTTTCTTTTACTTATCATTCTTTTTCTTCTTCTTTTAATTTCTTTCGATTTGGTACCCTGTTGTTTTGGTTTCCATCTAACTCCCGTCAGCACTGCTTAAACCCTAACAAACTATGGAGAGATGAAAAATAATACCAACCTGCCAACCCAACCCAACTCGGCTTAACCTGAAATTTTTGGGTAGAGTTAGGTTGGGTTGACCCTTACATATTGAACCAATAGGGTTCATTTTTTGCCAATCCAGATAATTTGGGTTGGTTCATATTTTACCTCAAAACCGACCCAACCTGGCCTATGTACACCCCTATCACCTGTAATGCACAAGATTAACACCTAAAATACTAGCACACATTTTCACACTTCCATATAGTACTACAGTATAATACACATCATCTAACACCTATATAAAATCACATATCAATAAATACACTATAAGATCAAATACTCCAAACCTTCCAATATATCCATCTATATATAATCACATATCAATAAACACATGTTTTCCTCCATTGCAAACTAATAATATTTCTATTTCACCTGCAATGCACAAGATTCAACACCTTGACAAGGTAGAAATTGATATGCAAAAAGTAAAGAATTATGCAAAGTATATAGGAAAGGTCATTATCAACACATTCATGTTTGGAATTTAAAGTGGTTGCGAAGGATACTTACCTAAACCGCCTTGACAAAAGATTATTTGTAGTTTACCCTTGATTTTGATGGAAACGGTAAACATGCGTAGCGAAATTAGGATCAAAATTTTACTCTAATTGCAACTAAACAAGTTTAGTGATTAACATGCATAAAAAAAATCCTAAAATAACAAAGATATAGTTAAAAGAAAAACCTCACCTTTGATTCTTTTCTTTTCTTGTAATCTCCTCACGTGCTTTTCATGATCTCCTCACGAAATCAAAGCTTGAACTACCACTAGCGTTGACCGACTATTCTCTGAACTTAGAATTGAGTGTAGGACTCAAAAATGGTGGAGAAATAGAGAGAGATGATATATTTGGAAGAACCTAACCTTTTGGTTTTTCCCTTTCCTTTTTGTTTTTTATTTTTGATGTTGAGAGAGACAAAAAATGAAAAGAGTTCTTGGTTTTATTTTTGTAATTCTGAATTACAAAATTAAAATTTCAAATCCAAGAGTCATTTTACCTTTACATAAAACTTGTTTACAAGCAAACTACATGCAAGAGCTTCCTTATCTCACCACTTGGCCTTCTAAGTGGGGTAGGTGTCTTGCATGCAATAAGTCAATTGCATATTACATGCAAGTGATAAGCTTGCCAAATCTCAACAAGTGTTATTACTTAAATTAGTCTAAGGACAATATGGTAATTCAACATTTAAATCAAATTCAAAATTTGACTTTTTCAAGTCCAAAGTCAACATTTTGACTTTTAACCATTTTGTTCGTCTTGACTAATTTCAACCTTCTAAGCATGAATCCATATTCATTTCTCCAAAATTCAAATTACATTTGAATATAAAGTCGTTCAAAGTTTGATTTTTCAAAGTCAAAAGTCAACATTTTGAGTTTTTACATCTTTGACCTATTTCATCAATTTCGAGCTTCCAAATATGAATCCATATCTATATTTAAATCACATTTAAACATGAATCTCTATTTTAAGTTATAACCAATGACTATATTAGATATATTTGTCAGTTTCTCTCTCTTTACCTAATTCGAACAATTCAAATTATTCCATTATAATGTTCTAAGTTGATTCCTTATGAGCTAATAGGGGAACCTAATGAACCTATAGATCATGGGCTCCAACGATCTGAGATTAACTAGCTAAACTCTTTTAGACCAAGTTAATCAATCTTCGTTAACTAATGGGTCATTCCATTAAAGTCCCATTAAAGTTGAACTCTCCTCACTATAGATATATTTGTGTCCATGTGATATAACCATGATAAATAAGTTAATCCATCACAGGTTGTTCATAATCTCGCCTGGGTCAAAGTACCGTTTTACCCCCGAGATTATATCTTTTCTCCTTAAGTCCCACTGATCCACTATTGAACAATTAGTTTAAGGTCCAACCTTTAAACTAAATCCCTCTCGGGCCAATGAGAGGGTGGGGCCCTTTGTTCAAGACTTGGATTCAGTCCTTAAGGGAACAATATATCTACTAACCCTAGAGTGGGTAGGAGTGAATTTCATCTTGCACCATATGTCCCTAGCTATCCACCCTGTGTTACCCCTAAATAAGAGGCTTATTGGGCTAGCGCTATTGAGATGCCCTCACCTATGAAGATCTAAGGATAATTCCACGTGACAGAAGTTCATAGTTAACTCAGGATTAAGATTAAGTTACATGGATATCTATAAATGAAATAGTCAGTTTTACATGGATATCTATAAACGAAATAGTCAGTTTTACAAAATTAACGGTGTTATAACTTAAAAGTGACTATTTCATG
>JBBPDI010086047.1:0-12917 GCA_037974545.1 Cucumis variabilis
CGACAGATCAGATATGCATGCAACCCTGTTGGGTGACTTAAGAGTTGGCCATTCTGACTTTACCGACGTCGTTTTGTCCTGCCCGCGTTTTGTTCTCTTCTCAGTCTCACCGACCAATATTTTCCTCTTTCCTTACCTTTTCCTTTGTTTTTAGTATCAAATAGTTATCCTTTTACTTCTTTTTCTTTTAGGTTTTGAATATTCTTCTTGTACTTTCGGCCATGGCCCTACTCATTTATATTGGATTGGATTGATCTCGTTTGTTGAACCAATTTTCGTGACTACCGAATGTTAGAAAGCGTGTCATCAATCAAAGATCGAAAAACTAAGTTGATCCATAAAAACCAATTCAATCGAAGGTGGTCCGTCGAAGATAAGAAGAGGTTTTAATCTAAACCGAAAACAATTTTTAAAAATTTCAAAGGCTTAAACCGTTCTTAACGAACAAATTAATATTTTTTTCACTTAAACATGATTTAAATTATTTTATTTAATTAATAAAAAGAATAAAATTTTATATTAATTCGAAATTTATTATTTATTAATCTAAAAATCTTAGAATAATAATAGAGAAATTCCATCAAACGATAAAAACATTTAGAAAAAACAGCTTATGATATTTATTTTTTTGCATATTGCGAATATGACAAAATTAATGATATCAGACAACTATGAAACAGTAATCATAGACTTATCAAATGGTAATCATAGAGATCGACTTTTAAATTTGTTACTATTGCAATTTAGAAAATGTAGTAACATGAATCTTATTATCATAATTTTTTTTTTTTTTGCTATTTTTTGCAAGGATCCCATCATAATATACTATGTTTGTTTTAGGAAGTGAAATTCTTTGAAACAAATGCATATATTAAATGTATGTCTAAAATACTATAAAAATACCCATTACCCAACACATATGAAATAGATGCATCAATTCTTCCAGTATATATACAACATGCTCATGTAAAAAAATAAAAAAAAAAATAAATAGTATCATTTACATAAAAAAAATGTCTTGAGAACTAAAGTTTAGAAAAAGATAATTAAAAAAATTAATTATTTGAAATTTGATAGATTCCAAAATTTTGTTTAAACATTTACTCTGAATTAAACAAATTAAATCACTCCTAGAGTTTGAAATATCATTTAAATGGAACATGGTGGAAGTTAGGGTTGATGATAAAAATGGGTGTAATGTTGGAGATTAATGTAATTAATATATAAGAGACGTAAGGGCAAACGTCATCCACCTCTATAACAATAATAATAAACTCTCAAATCAAAACAATTTCCAAAGGCTTAGGGATTCTTTGTTTTTCTTTTTATTATTTCTAAATCAATTAAATTCAATTTTTTCTGTTTTTGGTAAAAGCAATTTTATTATAATAAATATTAATTTTGGTAAAGTATTAATTCCAATGAGCTTCTAGATCCTTTTCTTCTTCTTATTTTTCCATTTCAAATATTCTCTTGGTCTCCTTTTCTCTTTTCTTGTTGGATTCTCAAAAATTCTCTTTGAATAATCACTCGGTTTTATGTTGGATTATTATTATTATTCTGCTTTTTCTTCTTTTCTATAACATCTTTTATCCACTTATAATGTGTATGAAAGGATGTGATGTAATTACCCTCTTTTTCTCAATACTTTTATTTTTTTAAGAAAAAAGAAAGTATTTGTAGTATTTTTTATTTTTTTTCTTTTTCAAAATATAAATGATTTAGAACTTAAAAAGTAGGTTGAAAAAAATGATCTTTTTTTCAATTATTAAGGTTGTGAACTCAATACGTTATTAAATGATGACGATGTAACATTTATATAAGAGAAGGGAAGAAAATTAATGAAAGATAAATGAAGGTGGTATGTATGAAATTATTGCTTTTAAATATAGCAAAATGAATCCATATGTTTACAAATATAATAAAATGTAGTTATCATTATTTACGAACATATTTTGATCAATAACTAATTGATAGGTCATGAGTTTATTTTGTAGTGTCTGCCTACCTAAGGATCAATTTTATGCGAGATTAGTCGAGGTGGTGCAAGTAAGCTTGTCTGAATACCCATTGGTAAAAATTTAAAAAAAAAAAACTAGTCATATACAACGATAGACTCTGATAGATAGAGTTCGTTGGTATCTATCAATATTTATCACTATATATCACTAATAAACAGTGACATTTTGTTATGTTTGTAAATATTTACAACAAACACTACAAAAAATTGGGTATTTTCTGATGCATACTTGCGTCAGAAATAGGTACATGATGCGTCAGGAGTGGGTCTCTCGATGCACAATCCAACGTTAGGACCCACGTCGGTGGATTTGTGTCGGGAGAACCATACCCGACGCATCTACAATGTGCGTCAGAAATTCGTATACCCCGACGTTTGCTTCGCGACGTCCCAGGGCGTCGGGGGTTCGAAATTGGCGACGCATCATCGGCGTCGGGTGACCTCGCATCACTAAAACAAATCCTGACGCATCGTCCCATGCGTTGGCAGTCAGGTATTTCCAACGCATTTCATGCATCGGAAATTCATATTAATTTTTTTAAAAAAATATTAATTAATTATTTTATTTATTCATTTATTTTATTTTAACTATTCAATTTTGGTTTAATTTAAATGAAAACTGAACAACGAAAACAGTTGAAACTGAAATTTCATTAGAATTATCAATATGAAAAAAGGTTCAAACAACAAAACAATACAAAGAAGCAAGATAATTAAGTCTAAACAACTTAAAATAAGAAAGAAATAAAGCAAGAAAGCTACGGGCGCCTCACGATCCTCCTCCTCCATGTCCCCGACTCAATTCTTCAATCTTCCTCATCATTTCTTCCATTTGTCTAGACTACATCTCGGAGAACCTTCTTTACTCTTCAAACATACGTTCTGGTTTCTTGAAGCTCAAGTCGTTGTTGCTCAATGAGAATTGCATTAGCTTCTTCGATCGCAGTAGAATGTGAAGAACAGGTGGAAGAACTGCTACCTGCATTGTGGCGGGACTTAGGCTTGGATCTCCAACTAAGACCTTTTGAGTAACCTAGACGCTTACCCAAAACGATGTATGAGATGTAAATCCTTTCTAATTTTTAAATCTTGTAGGTCCAATCGTGCATTCATGGTGTCTTTGGTTTTCCCTTCAATATTCAAGTACCAATCAAGTTGTCGCAAACATTCTTTTCAATATGCATTACGTCTAGTTTGTGACGTAGTAATAATCTCGACTAGTAAGAAAGTTCGAAGAAAATGCTTCGCTTAGTCCAATTAAGAGCTCTCTTTCTTTTCTTCTCCTTTAATGCAGGATGTTTACTAAGAACTGAAAATTCCAATTGATCTACTTGTTCTATTACTTCGTGACCGTTCATTAGCACTGGAGCAGCCCCATGTTCTACCTTGCCATCGTGCAACTTAATTCTCCGCCAAACATGGTTCTCAAGAAGATAACGTCGATGTCCCATGAAAGATATTTTTCCTCTTATCTCGAAGGAAGATCTATCTCCCATGCATATAGGACATGCCTGATACCCTTTTGTATTCTACCTCGATAAATCACCATAAGTTGGAAAATCATTTATCGTCCACAACAAGGTTGCGTACAACTGAAAAAAATTACTGGTAAGGGAATCATACGTACGCACTCCAAATGTCCATAACTGTTTAAGTTCTTCAATCAAGGGTCTAAGGTAAACATCAATTTTCCTACCAGAAGATTTTAGCCCGAGAATAAGCAATGTCATGAAAAAATTTGACTCTTTCATGCATTTCCAGGGTGGCAAATTGTAAGAAATTAACACCACAGGCCACATATTGTACGAGGTACTCATGTGACCGAAGGGATTAAAACCATTTGAAACTAATCCCAGACGAATGTTCCGTGCATCTGCAACGAAATCAGGATATTCAGAATCAAAATGCTTTCATCCATCCGCATCGGCTGGATGTTTCAACACATCATCCATTTGAACATGTTTATCATAGTGCCATCTCATGTCAGAAGATCCTTCTTACAAAACAAATAAGCGTTGCAATCTCGGTATCAAAGGAAAGTGATGTAATACCTTGTGCGGAATTTTTTTTCCTTTCATATAATCAGGACTAACCTTATACTGAGACTCACTGCAAGTTGGAGAACACTGCTGTTCACACGAGATTTCGAAGAAATATATTTCGTGAAATTGAACTTTGATATATTGATGAATATTGTGAATACAATCTCTAATATTTACTCCTTTGATGCTTTCTCTCGAATACAAGTTAAAACTTATAACTTCTTGATCTTCGGTCTTCAGGATGTTGTAGTTGCAAGTCGATTTGAACTTCGATCTTCTGGAATCCAAGGAAATTTTAATCCTCCAAGTCTTCAATCTTTCAGAAGATGTTGATATCGAGGTTGATACGAACTTGCACGTCTTGAGAGCTTGTAGAAGTTTGAATCTTCAATTCTTCAGAGTTTTAGTACTTCAAAGCTTTAATTCTTCTTTCAACCCAAGACCCCCTTAAATGAGTGACAAAAGTCTCTATTTATAGAGAAACTTTATGAACTTTAAGTGGGCTTGAGCCCATCTGTCTATTGGGTTTGACTTGGGTCCATTTGCTTGTTGAGGTTGAACTTGGGCCCATTTCTTGATGGGCTCGGGTCCCGCTCGATTTTTTATCATGAACTTGCATTGGGTTGGATATGAGAAAACTTGACTACCCAAAATTCAATCAAATTATAATCATCACAATTTTGTTCAACAGAGATATTTTTTTTTACAAAATATTATTGATTAGCTATTTATGAGATTATTTTTTAATTTGAAATATTGAAACAAAAGATATGTCATTAAATTATTAATAAAACAAACCATTATTTATGATTTTAATTTTCTTTGTCTATAAACAAACACATATCAACTATACACATAAAAATTTAAAATAAAATAAATAAACATATATTTTTACCACAATTATTTAAATAAATAATTATTAATCTAGAAAATACAATTACTAATTAAATGTAACTCTAAATTAACTTTTGAAACAAAACATATGATTGAAAATCAATTATAAATATATATAAAAATCACTTTTAAGAGTTTGGTATCAACACAAATTAATTATTTAAAAATTAATTTTATTAAATAATTTATAATTAAATTTCTTTTTCTAAAATAATTATTTCAACTATCATTTTTAAATACCCTAAATTTATCTTTTCTTATCAACTTAAATTTTTGGATATATCATTTTTGAGGCTGGGTCGTGGAAGTCTTTCTCCCATATTATATTAAGTTTACCGTCCAGCTTAAGAAATATTTTTGAAGCTGCCTAGAGAAACCAGAAAAATGTATAATTAGTGTTTTATTTAATTACAATAATATATAATATATTATATATATATATATAATAATATATATATTTTTTAAATAGAAACCAAAAAATGACTAAATGATTTTTTATAAAACAATAATGAAAATGTTTAGAAGTGGTCAAGAACGAATGAATTTGAATAACATAGGTCGATAACGTGCGTGACCAACGGTTCTACATCTTTTTCTATTTGATTACATTCTATTATTTACTAAATTTTAATATCTTCTGGTATTAATTCTTTTTTGAAGAAACAAAATCTTACAGTATTAAATTAATTACTTGGTCGTCAGAAAATATATATGATAATTAAGAGATGTGTTATTTTCATTCATTTTTTCTTGAATAGAACCAATAAAGTTGACTTATAAACTAAAAACAACAAAGTTAAAATACCTTAAAAGAAAACATAGAAAAATATATAATAAGGTTCTACGAAAGTTGGAGTGTCAATTTCATTTATTTTTCTAAATATAATTGATAAAGTTGACTTATAAAATAAATTAAAATAACAAAGTTGAAATATATATTGAATTAAAGTATATATACGTAAGTTTTTACTCACCATTCACGAAAAGAAATACAAGATTTTTTTCTTTCTTTTATTTTTTATATTATGGCAGTCTCATCTCAAATGATCAACTCAAATCACAAGATGTATGTGCTAAACTTGTGGAAAATTAAAGATGTGATATAACAAACCATTTCTTAATTAATTAATAAGTGTGTTTTGGTTTAGTTAATATAATATTAGAGAAAAGTAGGATACACAGCATAGTTATATAACGTTGCGAGAAAAATTAGTATACACATACGTTTGTTGTCGTTGTAGGCCTTATAGACTTTGTACATCAACTTGCTTCTTGTACCGGTACGGTGCCAAACTTACTATATTTCAACATTTAAATTAATGCTAGGAATTAAGTGTATAGTTTGTCTAAGCACACAAATGTAAGGTCAAATTCCTTCTTTAATTTTGAGAGATTTTACTTACTCTTTTTCTATATAGGCTAGTTGTCCAATGAGTCAGACTATTTGTTATGTTCTTCTTTATGACATTAAGAGTAACCCGACACATAACAATGTTAGGATAGTTCATTTTGGTGCTTGAAGCTTTAGGGTAATTAAATAACTCTAGTTGGTTTGGAACTTTTCTATCTTATAACATGCATTTTTCTGTCATTTTTTAATTCTCTTTAGGTTTAGATTTATTCATAAATTTTAGGTCTTATCTGGAACAAACCATCAATTATTTATATTCACCACTAATTCACCCGAATGAGAATTGTGATTTGTAGGTCACTTTGATAAATTATTGGAACTGCAACATTGATATATATTCTTAAAAATTATATTACTTTTGCATGCAGTTTTTGAAATTTGAATATAATACTTTCTAATAGTAATTTAAATTAACTAAATAATATTTAAAACAGAATTGGTAAAACTTCTCGAAGTGAATCACCAATTTCTTTCAATATATTGTTACACAGACTCGATATGTTAGAACGATAATTCATGTCGTTTCTTATTTCACACATACTATTGGAACAATTAGAATTATGCTATATAACTTTTTTTTTATCTCTTAAATATGCATTATTTAACCTCTCTTTAATACGCATAAGAAAAAAATATGATAAACTATGAACAATTGGCAAACAATTTTTTTGTTTCTAGTTTCCCTTTTTCCTAATAAAAGTATTTACAAAAACAAAAAAACATATTTTTATTTCTAGTTCTTCTAACACACGCTACTAGTAAATTACTTACATATCTATTGTGTCTATTTTTTTTTTTTTTTTGTTATCTTGATATGTGATAAAGATGTTTTGAAATAATTTAATGCATTAACTAGATTAGTATATTGTTCAAGAAATTATATGAAGTTGCTTAATTTCCCGGACGGATTCTAGGCAGTGTTGTATTTGATAACTGTTGTGTGTTGTTGAAAATGAAATTAGTTGAAAAACATTGTTAGAATCATAGTTGGGAGTAGAGGTTGTAAAAAATGAAAGGGAAATCCATTTATTGGAGGGACTTTTTTGGAAGAATCGTAGTGATGGTAGGGATATGGAATCGTATAGTATGTGATGCAGATCAGATCAATCAGACGAGCGTTGTGAATGTGGGAGTGATTCTTAGTTCAAGTAGTTGGGCTGGGAAGATGGGTTTAAGTTGTATCAATCTCTCCCTATCTGATTTCTATTCTTCTAATCCTCAATACAACACCAAAATCCTCCTTCATATCAATGACTCTAAGGATGATGTTCTGCTCGCGGCTTCTCAAGGTCTAAACATCGGCCCTATTTTCATTCTATGTATTCTAAGATTTTCATTTCATTTTATATGAATAACTGTATAGTTCATCCAAAAGGGAATATATATGTCTTACCTTTTAAAATTCAAGTTGTATGAGACCTTTTATTTGCGCTGTAGGGGAAATAATCAGTGTCATTGTGCGTTCCTGTTGAGCAAAAAGCGAGAGTGAAGAAAAAATAGAGTGAGTGAGGAATGTAAACACCCAAGGAGGAAAGTTGTTGAAATGTTTGAGGATCACACATTAAAAAAACCCAAAGAAATTCATACTTCTTATAAGATAGATAGACTATTCACTTTTATTTTCAATTGATTTTGTGATGAAATTTCATACTATCAAACAAGTTTTATTACACCCATATACATGCGGAGTTATTGTTGATGAATATATATATTTTTGTTTTGTTTATGTTTTTGGTAAATCTCAGTATTGGAGCTAATAGAGAAGAGTGAAGTGAAAGCCATCTTAGGGCCAGAAAGTTCGTTCCAGGCTCATTACATAATCCAACTAAGTGAAAAATTTAAGGTGCCATTAATCTCGTTTGCACCACCACCACCAGCCTCCACTTTGTCTAACCTAAATTCTCCATATTTGTTACGAGCCTACAACCATTTCTCACAAATTTATGCCATTCGCGACATCATTAAAACTTTTGAATGGAAGCAAGTTGTTACCATTTACCAAGATGATGAATTTGGACAGTCGATTGTTCTAGATCTGATCCACGCTTTACAGGTCAATTCCTCTAATTAAATGGTTTCTTTTCTAAATGTTGTTTAAGAAAAAGAAATTTAAAAGTTCGTATCTATCTATGTCTCTATCTGTACAAAAATAATTCTTTCTCTAAAATAAATATGATTCTAAGAAGAATGTTGGTGAATGACAGGAAGAGGAAGTAAACACTCATGTTTACCGAATCAACCCAGGAGCTTCGGTGGACGAAATTAGAGAAGAGCTTGAAGTGTTGAACAATAAGGAGCAGGCAACAATTTTCATTGTACACATGGATCACAGCTTGGCCTCTCATGTATTCACCACAGCCAATGAAATTGGGATGACCGGCAAAGGCTATGCTTGGATTCTCACTGACTCCATTACAAGTTCCTTACATTCTACACATTATTCAACTCTCAGATCAATGCAGGGATTTTTAGGAGTAAAAACCTTTGTCCCCAAGACAATCAAACTCGACAACTTCACCATTAGATGGAGAAAGAAATTTCTACAAGAAAATCCAAATCTAATCCAATATTATCCAAACCCAGATGTTTTCGGGTTGTGGGCTTACGATTCCACTTGGGCTCTAGCCATGGCGGCCGAAAGTAACTTCATTTCTGGGAAGACAATCATGAAGTCCCTGTTAACAGAAATGTTCCAAGGTCTGAGTGGGGAGTTTAGTTTTGGTCAATCTAAAGCCCAACCACCATATTATCAGTCACAGAATTTGCAAATAGTAAATGTAATTGGAGATGGAGATATTAGTACGGTCGGATATTGGACTCCTAAAATGAACCTCACCGGAGAATTTAATCGGAATGTTACATTAAGACCCGTTATTTGGCCTGGATACTCCATTCAACATCCTACTGGATGGATTCCTTTTAATCCAATGAACAGACTGAAGATAGGAGTTCCGATGTTCAAAAGGGATAAGAATTATATTGCTAATTCCCCCATGAATAACCATAGCATCGTTGCTTACTGTTTAACAATCTTCGAGGTGGCTGCTAGAAAGCTTCCATATGATATTACATATGACTTTCTTTACTTCGAGGGCACATACGACTACTTGATACTATCAGTGTACAGACGGGTGGGTAATCAATAGCCTGGATTACTATTTTTAGGTATCAATAATGAATGAAAGTGTTTATAAAATGTAGCAAAATTTCATATTATATCAATTATTAAATAACATTGATGAGATTGAAATAATTTGAAATTTTATTATATTTTATAAATTCGAACTTCGAAAGTATAGCTATATTTTTTAAATCTCATTATTACATTGTCTTAGATTATAGTTTTCATCGTTCACACTCTACTTTTTGTTTTTTGTTTTTTTTGAAAAATGCACATATTTATTCTTAAACTAAACATTCCAATTAACATGATGACGTGTATATATGTGGGTAGAAATATGATGCAGCTGTTGGAGACATAACAATATTAGCAAACAGATCTTTGTTTGTAGACTTTTCTCTGCCATTTGCCGACGCTGGAGTTGCCGTGATCGTTCCTGTAAGAGACGACTTGGTGGATCATGGATGATTGTTCTTAAAGCCCTTCAGTTTAAAACTTTGGATCACAAGCTTCAGTTTCTTCGTTTTCTTGGGCTTCGTGGTTTGGATTTTACAACATCATGAAAACAATGAAGACTTTTGTCGCGGCCCTATATGGCATCAAATCTCCACTAGTCTCTGGTTCTCCTTCAGCATCATGGTGTTTGCCCAAAGTAATTATTAAACCTCTTCACTAATAATTATTATATTTTTTAAGGTTTTATTTTCCTAAATATTTTGTTTTAGGTTAATTATAGGGTTTTTTCAATAATAATGAGTTTGTTCATTTTAATTTAACGGTTTAATTAATTAAATTTGTTTTGATTTTTTGTTTAAAATACATACCCCTAGGGGAGAAACTCACGAGCGATTTATCAAGGATGGTGGTGGTGATATGGTTCTTCGTGGTGTTCGTCCTAGCACAAAGCTACACGGCAAGCTTAACGTCGTGGTTAACGGTGCAACAGCTCCAACCAGCCACCGACATTAATCAAATTATAAAAAACAATTGGCTTGTTGGATATCAAGATGGCTCCTATATTTATGACACATTAAAGGTTTTAGGCATGCAACACTTGGTACCCTATAACACATTAGAGCAACTCAATGACCTCTTAACTAAAGGAAGCCGAAACGGCGGTGTTGATGCTGTCATTGATGAGATCCCTTACATGAAGCTTTTTCTTGCAACATATGGTGGTAACTATACCATGACCGTTTCTCCATACAGTACTGGTGGTTTTGGATTTGTAAGTCCTTTTCTCTCTATTTCTCTTTTATATCTTAGCAAGTAATAATAATCGATTTAAGTTTTGCTTACGGTTAAAGTATGACTTAATTGTAATTTGAGGTTCAAATCATCATACCCAATTTTGTTTTTGTTTTCAAACGAATAAACATAAGTTGTTTAAAGTTGCTGGTATATATGGTTAATTAACAATTTCAAACCAAGTTTAGGTTTTTATGATGTGATTAAAGAAAATGTAATGGTGTGTTTGTTAGGTATGTATTTTGTTTTCTATTATATATATAGGTGTGTGTTTGGTAGCATAATTATCAATTTAATGCAATATTATCAAATAATGAAGCAAAACATAATGTTTTACTTTCAGGCGTTTCCACTGGGTTCAACTTTGGTAAACGATATATCAAAGGCATTGTTGAATTTGACTCAGGTTGACAGAGAAAAAACAGCAATAGACAAGAAGTGGTTTGGAAATGACGAAATTGAAAAATTTAGTAGTAGTGATGGCTCAGATGCTTCTTCTTCACGCATTGACCTTAGTTACTTTAAGAGCTTATTCATCATCACTGCTTTTGCAGCAATTTTGGCCCTCACTCTTTATTTATTTCGTTACTCCTTTGACTCGACCACCATATGGACAAGAATTATCGCCGCCGCAAATTACCTAATTAACGTAATGAAAGACAAATGCAAGATCAATAATGTGGAACCACCGGTAGCGGCAATAGAAAAGGAGGAGGAGGAGGTCTCTCCGAGTACCGAATAACAATTTTCATACATGCATTTTAGATATCATGATTTGTTAAGGTAACTGGCCCATTGAAGAAGAGGTTGCTTGTGTTTTATATTAATGGTTGAATGATTGTGTGGAATGTCATCGTACTCAGTTCGAGTTTTCTTCTTGAGAAAAGATGAATTGCTTAATAAGATGTTTCATTGTTCTTAAATCAACTAAGAAAAATTTGGGTCTTGCATAATTAAGTGATAGAAGTTTAAAATAGTATTTAAAAATACCCTCAAACTTAACAAAAAGTTAAAAAATGCTCTAGTGCTGGTAATAGATGAGTGTGTGTCCAAATATATCTTTTTTGTATTTGATTATTCATCGTTTCGGTAAGTTTTAAAGGAAGATTTTGATTTTCACAACTTTTATTAGAATTTGTGGGACTTCATGCTTTTAACTTTTGGTTTACATACATTCATACACCAACATATATATTTAGGTAAGAAAATTGATTTAAAAATTGGATAATTGTGATTATTTTTATAAAAAGAAAAACAAAGAGATATCCATAAAACTTGGTTTTTGTTAACTCAAGAAAACTTCAACAAAATTGATCATACTAACACGGGTAATTCTAAATTCTACTTTTTAGACTAAGAGTATTAATGCATCTTTTAAAAGTATAAAAATATTTTTGAAACGTACACTAACAATTTGTTAAACTAACGGCAAAAACTAAATTAACATCATATTCAAACCTCAAACATTTTCTACAACTAAGTTGAGGTTGCTTTAGTATTCATAATCAAATTTTACTTTTACCTTTTAAAAGTTTAGTGATAATAATTCAAATTAAAATTAGAAAATTGTAAAAAATAATAAATTTGACAAACTATTTACAAACATATAATAAAATTTTCAGATTCTATCAATAATAAATATTAATAAATCTTAAAATTTATCAATTTTTATAATAGATAAAATTTAATTTTACTAATAAATATTTTAATATATTTTATTATTTTAAAATAAAGGGTTAAAAGTTTGTTATCGTAAAAGAAAAATAAAAAACTAAGAAAGAGAAAGTTACTGTTAGAGCAACAATCAGAAGCGGACGGTAGCACCACAAATCAGTGTCTTCGTCAGAAGGAAGTCAATACTCGATTGAGAGATCAACTCTATAGTCTATACTCTCGTTTTAGAATACAGATTACATCACTTGTACGATAATCTTCTGCTACTGATTGCGTAATATCAAACCTCCCTTTTACTTCCGACCACCGCCTTCCATATCTTTAGGGTCCTCTCCTCTTCCGTCCACGGACTTCCACACCACCGTCGTCTCCAGAAGAGAAAAAAAAAAGGGGAACACAGTTGCTGTAAATCCGCCGTTGAAAATTCAGAAGAGAGAGAGAGAGTGATTTTGTAAGTTAATAGATATGGAAGATGACCACGGCAGCGGCGGTAGTAGCAGTAACTTG
>JBBPDI010086052.1:0-12917 GCA_037974545.1 Cucumis variabilis
TCCAATTAATTAATAGCTAAATTAAATATCTTATATTTAACTTAAATTAAATTTGAATCATATTTAAATATAAGTTTTTCTCATAACCAATAATTTGAATATGAATCCAATTCACATTAAATTAATAGTTGAACTCATTCAAATATTTTATCTCTCATAAATTAATTTTGAATCATATCCAAAATTAAATTTATATAATAGAGCTTGATAAACTTTACATTATAATGTATCATTATACATTAAAATAATTCCCAAAGTAATTTTGAACATTTCAAATTACAGCCAATATAAATAAACTTCATTACCCTTTAGGAGCTAAAAAGGGGACCTAATACACCTACAAATCAGAAGTTACAACGATTTAAGATTAATTGACTAAACTCATTAATCACATTACTCAATATTCGTTAACTGTGTGTACACTCTACTAAAGAATCGCAACTAAACTCTTTTCACTGTAGATATATTTTTGTGTCCATGGATATAGACCAATAACAGTAAGTCTTTCACGACTGTTCATAACAGAAGCTGGATCAAATTATCGTTTTACCCATTAGCTACCTCTAATCCTTAAATAACAGTGCTCCTCTAATGAACAACCTGTTTATGGTCCTACCAATAAACAGAAACCCCTCTTGGGCCATGAAAGGGTAGAGATCTGTTCAGGTTCTGGAGACACCATTTAAGGGAACACCATCTACTTGCCCTAAAGTAGGAAATGAGTGAATTCCATTTTCTATAATTATGTTTCCAGCTCTCCACTCAGTCCTGTCCTTAAAATGAGAAGCTTATTGAGTCGAAGATCTGACCACTCTCACCCGTACAGATCAAAGAATAATCCCTTGTGAACAAGAGTTAATAATTCACTCAGGATTAAGATTAAGTTACCTAGGTCATCCTAATGAAATAGAAACCTAACTAATAAACATAGTTATATTTAGTGGTTACTATTACGTGGTTCAGTCTTATACAAACTCATTGCATAGGATACCCTCATTTGCATGTCAAGTACACGAATGCAATGGATCATTGCATTTGTATCAAATACAAAGTGAGTCATATCCATAGTGTTACCAGGATAAGGTACATAACCTTATCCCTATACTATAGACCCTTTAAGCTGATCTCGAACATTGATCTTTATATGTCTCTACATATTGTTCCAGACTCATTAAACAATTTAGGATGTTAGTTTATTGGACTTGAGTTATTAAGACAAAAACAATAATGTAATCAATAACAATTATTACAATAATAACACTTTATTAACAACGATCAATGAATTATATTTACAATCTACGAGTTTTAGAACATAAATCCCAACACTAACAATACGTCGAGTGATGTAGAAGTGGTTGAGAAACTCCCTCTCAAGCTGTTCCCAACTATCAATAGTTTCAGGTTTAAGGTTGGTGTATTAGTTGAAGGCGTTTCCTTTAAGAGTTTGAACGAACTATTTGACCATCAAATATCCTCACGTACCAACGGTTTCACATGTTTCGATGAAGTGAAATGTTGTTTTTGATTAACCTTTCCACAAATTGTTGGAACTTGGGTGGCTGGTATCCATTTGAGATTCTTATAATGTTAACCTTGTTCATATATGGCTTGGAATACAAAAGTAAAGTCTAAGAAAGTCTACCATATTGAGTTTTGATGGAATTAATTATCATCTCCTGTAATTGCTTAACAGAGAGTGATGCAATTGAGGTTGAGTTTTGTGGTTGACTTTCTTGCAAAATTATCTTCCCTTTGTCATTATTCTTGATGGTATGTGTATGATTTGATTTAGCAGCGCCATGACTCTCGATGTGAATCTTGAGAGATGCAATCCTATGACTATGTAGATTTGTGGTATCTCCATGTACAAATTCAATCAAAACTCAATTTCTAAGACTATATGAGAATTATCATCACAAGACAAATGTTGTTTTCATTTTATTGAAGAAGGTAAGAAGATTTATAAAGGTAAGAAGATTTATGGAGACAAAATAGAGTTTGGACGAAAAGAGGGTTATCTTATGTTCATGGTTAGACTAGAAAAGTATAGTGATAGCAAGAATTATTTATCTGAAACCTCTTGTTCAAATAGAGTTTTTGGGGTGCAATCTATCGAACAATAGTTAGCATCTAACGTATTTACAAAATCCAACTTGTCAAAGATTATCGATTCACTCAAGACATCCAAGACGTTGAAGTTGAAAATTTATCACAGTTGATTTTGTTAAGACTATCTTAACTTGAAAACAAATAAAAAGTTTAATAGTACAATGTTTTGTATTAGTAGGTTTTGTGGTGGAAATTAAAGTAATTTTATTTCAATTTTTTTAAATAATTAAGCTTTGAAATGTTTTTAGAATCTAGATCTAAAAAAAAGATTTAAAAGTTTGTTGAATAAGAAATTTTGTGACCAATCACAAATTGCCACATCATTTATTAAATTAATGATGAAAAGTGCAAATAATTAAATTTGGAACTAATTAAAATTAACATGCGTCCCAGATTAAAAATTGAAAACATAAATTGGCCAATTCGGATAACGCCACCTGTTTTCATCCTAACCATTGGATCACGTTAATTATTTTGGTTCAATTAAATATTATTTACGTAGGCTATGTTTAATTAAGCACACAAAAATAAAGCTTAATTAAGCCCAAAAACTAAATATAACCCAAATCCATGTGGTTAAACCCATGAGTTTGGTCCATGGACCAATCAGACTTAAGCCCATAAAGCCCACCAAATAACTCTATAAATAGAGGAGTTCTCATTTGTAAGGGTGAAAAATTTTGGACTCCAAAAGGCATAGAGAGAATTCTGAAGCTGTCTTCGAAGATTGAAGCTTATTTGAAGATACAAGTTTCTTCCAAGACCCCATCTTCAAGAACATTACGTGCTCCGCTTCCTCAAATCTAGCATAAACATTTAATCGAGAGAGAATCAAAGGATCAAGTTCTAGACATCGAACTACATCGCATCAAATCGACAAAAATACAACATCAATACCAGTTCAACTCCACGAATTAAATTTCTCTGAAAATCTCGTGTGAACAAAGTTGTTAATAGAATCTTAGTTGTTTTAGATTTTGATTTTGAAGAAATCTTTTATTATATTTTTTAGTTTTCATTTAAACTTTTTTAAAGAAATCTCAATCGATTATTTTTTATTATATATTTTAGTAAAGATTTGATAGTAAAAAAGTTTTTTAAAAAAATCCCATGGTGTTCATACCCATCATCTCTTCAAAGAAAATAGACATAGACAGTAAATTAGTGAATTACAAATTGGTAAAAAAAAAATCCTTTTAAAAACGTGTTTGAGAGTGATTTTGACATGGCTAAAATCACTTTTGCTATTGTCAAAATCACTTTTATCTAAAATAATCACGTTTGGCAATAAAATAAAAATTGATTTTTAGGAAGTAAAAAATTGCTTTAAATTTATTTTTGAAATATCACTAATCAAGTGATTTTTTTTTTTTTTGAGGTTGTAAGGAAATCAACTCCAACATTTTAAAAAATTATTAAAAATTAGATATTTATTAGAACTTTGGGTGACCATATTCCCATTACCGTTTTCATCAAACTCTAGACAACCATGCTTCAATGACCAAGGATGGCAAAATTTCCCACCAAATTGAGGATGGGAAAGGGTATCTCTGTCCCCAACCTCGATACCACACTGAATAATTTTTTATTTTATTTTATTATATATATATTGGGTTAATTTTCATAAATATAACAAACCGACAATATATTTACAGTGCATGTAACAAAATAAAAAAGTCCATGAAATTGACCATTTTCTAAATATTTCAGGTTTGCCCTTCCTTTTCATCGTCTTTGTTCTCTTCCTCTTTTGCTATTTTTTTTCTCTTTCCATCGTCTTTTTCTATTCTTCTGCAATTTTTTTAAAAATATTTCCATTTTCTCTTCCTTTCCATCTTTTTTCTTCTGCATTTTTTTTTCAAACTGTTATTTGGTTGTTTAAGATTGTGTGCCAAATATAAAATATTGTGAAAAAAATCGTTGGAATATTGGATTGCCAAATCTAAATGATCGTGTATAAAAAATAGCAAAATCTAAACGATTATGTACTGAAGAATCTTTAAAAAATCGTTTAGATTTCGCTACCCAAATTTATACGATTAAATCTAAACAATAGTGTACAAGGAATAGCCAAATCTAAACTAAAAAAATCTTGAAATTTTTTTGTTTAGATTGGACCCCAATCGAAACGATCTTGTAGGAAAGAATAGCCAAATCTAAACTATTGTTTACCAAATATATTACAGACTCTAGATGCCAATTAATCATGGGATATTTTTGGTATTTCTCATTGTGGGTTTGTAGGCTTTTCTATTTTTCAAAAATTTTCTATATGGTGTAATTACTTTGCTGTTTTATTATATTTTTTAAAAGACCCCTATATATTGAAATTTGTTTTAAAAAATATAACAAATTAATAAAATATTACATTGTATATAACAATTTTTAAAATAGAAAAAGTCCACAGGCCCATAATGGAAATGACAAAAAATGCCCCAGTCAACAGCGATTAATCGGCCGCACACGCATGTAATTTTTTTTTCTAAACGATCATATTCGATCGTGTAGAAAATAATACACGATCGTGTAGTTAGATCAATATAATCGTGTAGCTCTTTTTAATGATGAAAAAAATGCTTCAAATTTAAACGATCGTATTGACCACACTAAACGATCGTGTTGACTATGGAAAGCGATCACTTAGATCATATCCACACAATCGTGTAGTTCTTTTTAAACGTTTGGAAAATGGATTCAAATCTAAACGATTGTATTGACTATGTAAGCAATATTTAGATCATATCAAAATGATATTTAAGCGATCTTGATATTCTAGAACAGGAGCCGAAAGAAAGAGAAGATAAAGAAAGAAAGAAAAAGAACTATATGAATAAAAATATAAGAAACAAAATATGGAAGAGGAGCTGAAAATTTTTGAAAGAGAAGATGAATAAATCACAAAGAAGAAAAAGAAAGAGAAGTGGCGAATCATCCGCAATATCAATGACAAATGTAGAATTTATGAAAATATTTTACTTGTTTCATAAGCTTTTGTTTTTGTTACACAAGCCGTAACTATTTTGGTGTTTTGTTACATTTGTGAAAATTAACCATATATTTATAGAACATTTTTAAAAAAAATAAAATAAATTAAAATATTTATAAGTTATAGAAAAATTTTGGATTCTATCAATGATAAAAACTGATAGACATTTATAATTGTCTATCAATGCCACTGATAGAAACATATCATTGTCTATCAATGTCTACTATTTATAGAATCTGAAATTTTGCTATATGTTGTAAATATTTTGACAAATTTATTATTTTTGACAATTTTCCTGTATTTATTTTATTTGTAGCATTTTTTTTAATTTATAACAAATATTTGCATTGATAAGCTAAAAGACACATAGCAATAGATATGTGTTTAAGTTGAACAATTTTGATTGGATATATATAACATACTTGACCAGCTTTCTTGCATTTTAAACTCTTCTTGATTTGGAAAATTCAATAACTTCATGGTCAATAAATCTATGTGACACATTAGTTTTGGTTAATCACAAATTCTTTTAACAATACTTGCATTTTATCACGACACCTATGCTATAAAAACTCCCTTACACATCTAGAAATCCTACACAAATAAGAACATCCCCACCATAGTCAATGTATTTAATCCACAAGTCTGTTCACAACTTATTATAAGACCTGAATTTATACAAAATTATAACTACAGTGATCAACAAGTACTTGATTGATGATGACTCAAAAATTCAGTTTAACCTAATTGGCTTAATGAACTTGTATTTATGTTGTGTTTATGTTAATTTGATGCAATGTAGTTTGATTTTCAGTACTTGATTCTCTTATTCTGATCTCTCTATTGAATACATACACGTAATTAAGTCTCGGAGTAATGTTTGTATTTTCAAAGGAACTTTAATCTATGAGCGTGATCAACTTTAGGAAATGAGTCTTCTTATTGTGAAGAATAATTCTCTCTAAGCCCTTTAGCGTATCAAATTTATGATGCCCACCAATAAAGACAACTTTATTTATAGAGTTTTTAGGTAGTGGGTTTGGGTCATAATATTTTACAGTGTTCCAAGAATTAACATCAAACGTTAACCTAAATTCATAATTAATTCAACCAACACCCTAAAACTAATGAGTTTAACCATCTATTGACTTTCAACAACATACTCACATAAAAAATTGACTTCATAAAGCTAAAGAAGAATACGGACTAGAGAAGACACTATCGTCCTCTCACTTTTATGGGAATTGTTAATCTCCATTTAAACAACGTCTCAAAATTTTGAACGACTAGAAAGTAATCTTCACTTTCTAACTTTTCATAGCAAAAACACTCTTTTAGGTTTGAAAATTAAGTAAACCTCGTGTCTTGAATGTTGAAGAGAACTCAAATATATAATAGAGGCAAATTTGGGCTGCAATAACTTTTCAAAAATATGAATTGTGTAAAATAGGAAAACTGTCTCGACGTCCTAAGAAAGCATTGTGGCGCTATGATTGTCGAAGTGTTACGTTGCGCCTCGATAGAATGCAATGGTCCTTGCTGCTTTGCACAAATTATGAGCTCTCGAGGAAATTCGCCAAGCAGGCATTGACCTAGTGTCGCGGCGGCTACGTAGAAATTAGGGTTACTCATCTTTTTCTCGTTCTATGTTGAATTTGTTTTAGATTTGTTGCTTCCAACACTCACTTTTCTAAATATGCTCTAAAAACACTAGCACAAAAATGAAATGTAATAAAACAATCGTAAATAAAAGGAAAAATACACACATTTTAGGTGCGTATCAACCTTCACAATGTTTTCTTGTAGGGTGGATCATCCTTTCTTTTGGTGGAACTCAGTAAATTCCTTTGGATGATATAACTTTATGAGCCTTCTCAGTCACACTTTTCTATTCCTTAAAATTGTGAAACAATAATTTGATGCCCTTCTGATTTTTCCTCATCATCTATCTTTGTTAATCCATTTTTGAAGAGTCAAATTTACCTTAGTCAATTCTTTCATTAATCAATCCATTTTGAGAAGTCTTTGTTACTCCTCACGCATGTCACTCAAGTTCCGTTGTGATTCCTCGACCTGTTCCTCATGTGTCCTTAATGGCATTATTTTAGGTTTCCTAGGGTGAACACTTTGATACCAATTGTAAGGACTCCCTTCAAGGAGAGCATAAACTTTATCGAGATATATAGTTCAAAATACAACACTACCACTTTCAAGAGGGTGGGACTCTCGATAAAAAAATACAAGCATGAATTCCTCATTATTGGGGGTCTTGAAGGGATAAATGCCTTATGACAGCAGAATATTTTAAAAAATCATTACTCAATTTAATTTGGGTATCCCAAAATACCAGTACATTGGCAAAAATTTAGAATCAAAATTCTAAATAAAAACTAAGCATGCTTTTAATTTATAAATTGCAGAGAACTTACTTTTGATAACGTCTTTGAATCTGCAAGCCATCGAATTAAGATACCACCCGTTGGAGACCTTCTTATCCTCTGGAATGAGATTGGTTTGTAGGAACCAATTGGGATGAGAAAAAGCTTAGAGGTATTTGAGAGAAACTGTTTTCTCTTTGCAGAAAGCAAAAACATTGACTTCTTTTTCTTGATAAATTATTCGTTAAAGAAAACTGTTTTCTTTTAGATATTTATAACTCTCTTTTCTTCTTGGAATAAAAAAAATAGTAGAGAATAATGAGATTCTATTATCAAATCTACTAATTAATTAACAATTAATCAATTAGTTAATAATTAACTAAATCATATTTAATTAATATTTCATTCAAATCTTGAATGAATATCTCTCTAATATCTTATAGATTTATATTAATATAATTAATTAAATCATATTTAATTAATATTTCATTCAAATCTTATTTGAATGAATATCTCTTCAGTAACTTACAGATTTAATTAAATCAAATTTAATTAAATAAAACTAAACTATTGATTAATTCTCCAATTAATTAATAGCTAAATTAAATATCTTATATTTAACTTAAACTAAATTTGAGTCATATTTAAATATAATTTTCTCTCATAACCAATAATTTTATATGAATCCAATTTGCATTAAATTATCTCATTCAAATATTTTATCTCTCATAGATTAATTTTGAATCATATCCAAAATTTAATTTACATAATAGAGTTTGATAAACTTTATATTATCATGTATGATACATTAAACTAATTCTCAAAGTAAATTTGAACATTTCAAATTACAAACCAATATAAATAAATTTCATTATCCTTTACGAACTAGGAAGGTGATCTAATGGCCTATGGATCAGAAGCTACAACGGTATGAGATTATCTGGCTAATCTCATTAACCACATTGATCAATATTTGTTAACTGTGTGTACACTCCATTAAAGACTCACAGTTGAACTCTTCTCATTGTAGATATATTTTTGTATCCACGAATATAGACCAATAACAATAAGTTAGTTCTTCACGAGTGTTCATAACACCAACTGGGTCAATTTACCATTTTATCCCTGAGTTACCTCTAATCCTTAAATATCAATGCTCCTTTAATGAACAACCTGTTTATGGTCCTACCATTAAATAGAAATCCCTCTCGTGTAATAGAGAGGGTCGGACCCTTTGTTTAAGACTTGGAGACACCATTTAAGGAAACACTCATCTACTTACCCTAAAGTAGGGAAGGAGTGAATTCCATCTTGTGTAATTATGTTCCAAGCATAGCTATTCACTCGGTCTTGTTCCCAAAATGATAAGCTTATTGAGTCGACGATCTAGCTACTCTCACTCGTATAAATCCAAGGACAATCCCTTGGGAACAAGAGTTCATAATACACTCAGGATTAAGACTAAGTTACCTAGGGCATCATAGTGAAATAGAAAGCTAACTAGTTAATGGAGTTACATCTAGTGGTTATTATTTCACAGTCCGACCTTATACAATCTCATTGTATAGGATACCCTCACTCGTAGGTCAACTAGATGAACGCGTTGGATTATTGTGTTTATATCAAATAGAAAGTGAGTAGTATCTATAGTATTACCAAGATAAGGTACCTAACCTTATCCTTATACTATAGACCGTTTAAGATGATCTCCAACATTGATCCCTGTATGTCTCTACATACTGTTCAAGACTCATTAAACAACTTCGAATGTTAGTCTATTGGATTTGGGTTATTAAGACCAAATTAATAATTTAATCAATAACAATTATTACAATAATAACACTTATTAAGGACAGTCAATGAATGATACTTACAATCTACGAGTTTTAGGACATAAATCCCAACAAGCCTAGCATATATAAGAGTCCCTTTATATGTTAAATTAGGCAAATTTAACTTATCAAACTACCATTAAACTCAACTAAGGAAACACAAAAGTCAAAGCGACAAGTTGAATTATCATTTGCTTAAGCCATATAAGATCTTAGGACATCTGCATGACTAAAAATTTACACGTTTAGCTTATAACTAAGAAAGCATGAATATATTTCATAAATTAAAGAGTTATGGTTACAATATCAACAGTTGAAAAGAATAAAGAAAATAAGACATGAAAAAGTGCACAAGTAAAAATAAAGTAGAATCGGAAAATACATAAGAAAGACAGTTTGAAATAGGGGTTTTTTGATTCGGTTTAGTTCAGTTTGATGCTAAAACTACACCGAACTGCAAAATGCAAAAAAAGTTCATTCAAACTCGAATCGAATCGCTCATCTGTATCAAACCAAACAGCTTATGCATAAATATTATATTTTGAAATCCTTTATGAACATTATACATAAATCAAAGTCCTATAAAGTTTCAAACATAAATTAAATTAATTACTACAAAGTTACAAACATAGAAGATTCAAACATTGAAGTTTGAAATGCATCAAAATAATCCATACAAAGTTACAAACATAGAAGTTTGAAAATCCAACCTAACATAAATAAAAGTCCTATAGTCATAAAAACTTCGTCGGGACAACTTCTTTACGTTTTTTTATTTTTATCGTTCTTCTCTTTCTCGCTCCTCTCCTTGATTATTGGTTATGAGAAAAATTGATATTTGAATATGATTCAAATTTAATTTAAATTAAATCTAAGATATTTAATTTAGATATTAATTAATTGGAGAATTAGTTAATAGTTTAGTTTAATTTTAGTAGAATTTTCAAAAATAGCAAATTTTACAAAATATGTAATCTATAGCAAATTCTATTAGTGATAGTCATTGATATGCTATAGTGATAAAAGACTATCATTGATAGAATTCAAATTTTTTCTATATCTTGTAAATAGTTTAATTTATTTTGCTATTTTTAAAAATGCCCCTTAATTTGATTTAATTAAATTAATTTAAAACTATAAGATTTTGGAGAGATATATATTAAATATGATTTAAATAAAATATTAATTAAATATGATTTAATTAATTAATTAATTAATTAATAATTAATTAATTAATTAGTTGATTTAAAATTTCTATTAATTTAATCTTTTTTAAACTAATAGAATTTCATGATTCTCTTCTATTTTTTTTATACTCCATGAAGAAAAGAGAGGTATAAATAGAGACATTTTTAAAAATAGAATTTCATGATTCTCTTCTATTTCCTTTATATTCCATGAAGAAAAGAGAGTTATAAATAGGGACATTTTTAAAAATAGCATAATAAATCAAAATATTTACAAGTTATAGCAAAATTTTGGATTCTATCAATGAGTCACTGATCGACTTCTATCATTGTACCATATCAGTGACTATTAGTGATAGAATTTAAAAATTTAGCTATAGCTTGTAAATATTTTGTCAAATTTTTTATTCTTAAAAATTCCCCTTATAAATACGCAAAAGAAAATAATTTTTTGTTGAACTAATGATTTTGCTTTTATACAAAATAGGTTCTCTCTAAAACTTTTCTCATTCCAATTGATTCCCACAAACCAATCTCATCCTAGAAGACATGAAGGTTTCTAACTGGTGGTGTTCCCAATTGAGTGGATTATAGATACAGAGACGTCAACAAGAGTAAGTTTTCTGTATCTTTTATTTTAAAAGCATGCTTAATTTTTTATTTTGAATTTTGATTCTAAAATATTGTCAATGTACTGGTATTTTGGGATTTCTCAATTAAATTGAGGAATGATTTTGTAAAATCTTCTTCTTCCATGAGCTTTTATCCCTTCAACATCAATTACCTTCACATGTCACAATGCTACAACTATTTTCAAAACACTTCATACAAGGCCAACTCAACCTATTTTATGTTTCTAAAGTCTTTGAATTCTCAAATTGTCTTAGACTAGACTAAACTTTTCACCTACAAACCCTTAGACTTGAAATCTAGACACTTAACCTAATGAGAATCCAACTTAGTTCAAGCTCAATGTTTTTTTTTTTATGTAGATACATCAAGCTTAATGGGTCTTTTATGTGGATACACTTTTGGACCCTTAAACTCTTAATGCCATAAGCACTCCTACTTAAGCCATCTTTTAATTCCATACGCTCTTATATTTAATATTCCTACCTTAAAGGTTTAGATACATTAACAATCTTAATACTAATCTAATGAGCCAAAAACTTAGGAACTTACTCCAACGTGTCCAAAACAACCTTAAGCGTGTTGATCAATACTTCCAAATTCTCCAAATCTTTAATCTCTCATACAAAACAATATGGTAATACTAAGTTCATGCTAAAGCTAAATGAGTATTCAAGAACTATGAGAAAAATCACTAGATTTACTTCAAACCTTAGTGAAAGCTTGTGTCGAAATTGCCTTGACAACACATTAACAACTTCCTAAATTGGAAACTAGTACCTACAATCATTTTATGATTCGAAGCTTATATGAGTAAACACCTAAGTGAACTCCAAATTCAATGAAATCCATTTTCAACCCTTAACATTCTACTTTAGGACCCGAGTATCATGAGTAATTCAATTTAACGCTTAAACTTAATGGGCATTCAAGAACTTGAAAAAAAATCATTTAAATCACTCCAACAAGAACTTAGTAAAGTGACCTTAACTTCAATGTACACATCCTAACCACCCTCTAAATTTATAATCAAACATCCACCATCATGGATTACACAATGTTATCATTAAAATCATATGGGTACTTAATAGCGACTCCATAAAGCTTAGAACCTTACCTAAATGGTGCTAAAATGCCTAATTCCAAGCTTTCGAATGGTTGGACAGCGGCTCAAACTTCTCTAAAATTTGAATCTAGCATCAAAGTGTAATGGGTATTGTGAAAATCAAGTAAAAAATCAATGGGTATTCAAAAACACTTAAAAAGATATCCCCAAACTAAAGGAATCTTACTCTAAGAATTGGATTTGAATGAAGGATGGAGATAGACAACAGTTGATGGAGATAGACGATGACTTTAGGGGAAGCATCAGGGAGACAACTCATAGCTGATGCAAAAGGCAACATTTCAAGATCTAGTGTAATGAGTTGGACGACGGAGATACGGTGGCAACAACGACGTTCGAAGTGTTGAAGATCGGGTTTCCTTCGTCGGTGAGTCGAGCGACGCAATTGATTGGCTAGGTGATGGCTCGGTAGCAACAATTGGGGTTTGTTGGCATACAAGCTTGCCGACAGTGGAGAAACAGGCCGACGAAGGTGAAGCTTTGAGAGAGAGAGAGATGGAGACGATCTTCAAGGGTGGGGAAGAAGAAATTTCTCCTTTTTTTTCTTTTCTTTTTTTTTACTCATAATATAAAAAAGGACCATAATACCCCCAACTTAACACTAAACTTCAACTTTTGCCATTTTCTTAGTTTTTTCAATCTTTTCAACACTTAATTTTCCAATTCTTC
>JBBPDI010086059.1:0-12916 GCA_037974545.1 Cucumis variabilis
TCTTGAGAAATTCTGAAAAGGAACAGAGACAATGTAAGAGGTGTATGCATAATATGTTTTTCTTCTCTTAAGTTTCTAAAACTGTTAAACTTAACTAGTGGCTGAGCTTTACCTCTAGATGTTACTCCGGTGGAAACAAGGAGGAGGAAGAGGAGTATTTCCGGCAGCCGCCATGAATGGTTGGAGGAGGAGGAAGAAGGGAGCCAGAATGCCATTGTCACGTGGAGAAAAGAGTAGACTTTGACTTGGAGTTTGCAAGACAAACTGGTATAGTATACAGCTAGTTGAGTGGGTTTTATCATTATTAAGAAAAACCGGCTATATTATAAATTCTATTTTTTATACTAGCTGTATTTTTTTTGTTTTTTATTTAAATTAAAGTATATTAGAAAATTTTCTCCATGGTTATTAATGAAGCTGAAAGTACGACCAATCATGTGGTTTTCATTTATCCAATTGCCAGAATATTTCAAGGGGGACGAAAAACAGGTATAGGAAACTTCAATTTTGGTAGTAAACTATGAAGCATACTTACTTTATACGAGACAAAGAATCTATATCAGATATCAAATGTATATCAAACATCCATACTTTACGTAAACTAAGTAACACCTATTTAAGAAAACTCACTCACGGCCCTAATTTGAAACTAAAAGGAAAAAGCACATAATAAATAAAAAAAACTAAACAAATAAAATATTAAACAAGACTGAACCCTAAAATTACCAAATCTCTCATCTTCACATTTGAGTTCTCACCTTGTAAGTTTTCAATGTTTGATTTGTATTTTGTGATATTGCAATTAACTTGACATTTTGATGATTTATTTCATCAAATTTAATTAAGAATTGAGGGAGGATTTTGAACTTCAAAGGCAAGTGTTCTAAAATGTTAATTTTCTCTAAGTGTTCTAAAATGTTAATTTTCTCTAATTTTTTTAATATGCTTAATCTTCAAAATTCATGAAATCTATAGTGTTTTAATTCTATTTTCTTTTGCTAGCATGTTAATTTAACTTTTAATACGGTGTCGAAAATGTTGTGTGGTCCTTTTGTTGTCAATCTCACAAACTAATTTTTTCTTCTACCGATTCCTATTGCCATGTATCTTTTCTTGTATCACCCAGTTGGTTGATGTGAGTAATGGTGACCTATGATATCTTCTTCATTTCGGTTTCAACTTTGTTTTGCTAAATCCTGCATTAAAACAAGAAAACGGTGATAAACAAATGTTTTATCTTTTATAACTTGCATTTGATAACTTCTTATTTTCACATAATTTGATATGCATTATTCTTCAGTATATTGCAATATTACTCCATTGTTCTACTTAAAATAATATAACAACTTATATTTCTACAAGTTATCGAAAATCCATTTTCAAAGAAAGTACCTTTAGTTCTTCATGAATCTTGAGGAAGCATCAAGAATATAATTTGGAATAAAAATAAACTTTTGATGGATTGAGTGAGAGAAATTTAGTGAATTATAATATAATATATTTATGGAAGATTTTTAAGAGTAGGAGAATTGACAAACTATTTGTGGCCATAGCAAAATTTTAATCCAAGTCCAAAATATCAATTTTTCTTTTGCAAATGCTTTCTGATTTCTTCTATTTATGTAAATTTTCCTATATTTATATTGTTTTTTTTTACTTAAATTCAAAACAGTAGGTAGTTTTGTTAGTTTTTTTTAATTATTTTTTTATTTAAAATTTCATTTAATAACTAAGCTTAATTTTAAAAAAAAGAACGTTGAAATATATGGTATTATTAACTTCAATTTATTTAAAATAAAAATTTATTTTTAAAACAGAGGGAATTTAACAAAACTTCAAAATTCGTAATGTTGTGACTCTGGGTATAATTGTTTTCAATGCCACGGGGTTGCAACTTCAAGGTGCTCTTGGGTTTGAGTCATCGTGGTAGATATGCACAGTGGAGTATAGATCATTTTATCCTAATTTCATCTAAACCATTTAAAAATTAACATGCAATATTATCCTAATTAAAGAAAATTAAGGTTAATAGAAAACTCATTCTTTGAAGCTTTTCGATCCTTGTCATCTCCTCATGAATGTGAACATGAGATCACCACAAATGTTAAACTGCTATTCTTCGAACTTAGAACTAGGTTGAGAGTTTGAATGAAAAATTTGTTTTTGGTTTATTTTGTTAGTCAAAACTTCAAAAATTAGCCAAAAGTCTATCCTCATTTGAAATGTTGCCTTTAAATAACCTAATTACATCAAATTTTAATCCCAAACATTTTGCTAACCATTAGTGGAGTTTAGTGAGCTAGGTGCTTACATCCTGTGTAGCCACTTATCTCACTAATACTAATTTTAGTCCAGGGGTAATATGGTCATTTGACCATCCAAGTCAAAGTCAAACTTTGAATTTTTACCATTTTATTCATATTGACTAATTTCAACCTCTCGAACATGAATTTGCATTCATTTTTTTAAAATTCAAATCACATTTGAATATAAAATCGATCACAATTTGACTTTTCAAAGTTAAAAGTCAACATTTTGACTTTTTTCAACTTTGACTATTTCCATCATTTTTGAGCTTTTGAATATGAATTTGCATTTATATTTTTTATATTTAAATCACATTTAAACATAAAGCTCTATCTCAAACTTATAACCAACAACTATATCACATATATTTATCAGTTTCTCTCTCTTTACCTCATTCGAACAATTCTGAATTATTTCATCATATTATTTTATGTTTATTCCATATGAGATAGTAGGGGAACCTAATAGGTTTATAGATCATGGACTCTAACGATCCGAGATTAACTAGCTAACCCTTTTAAAACGAGTTAATTAACATTCGTTAACTAACAAGTCATTCCATTAAAGTTCCTATAAGGCTTTGATCGCGTGCCGCCAACATGATAAAGACCTTTTGGCAAGAATGCTGAGGGAATAAATTTCTGACAGTAGAATATATTTCCTTGAAAGGAGTATGCGTGAGACGTTGACCCGAAGAAAGGAAGTTCAGTTGGAGAGGATCTTCGCTAGGAAGTCATTTCAGATAGGAGTATAGGACATTCTGCAAAGGAGCATGAAAAAGAGAAGGAGGATACGCAAAGAGAAATTCTTGTCTAAGTCATATCATGTGAGCGTAAGTAGTGCGATAAGAATAAGTAGCGAGGAAGAGGTCTGCGTTGAAAGTCAAAAGTTAGACATTTAATAATACGAGAGTGTGGCGAGAAGTGGGTGCCCTATTGACATGGCTAGACGATCTAGAAAGTATGTATCTAATGTTTCTCGAGAAGATAGGAGAGAATCTGGTGATTAAAGAGTTTGACTTTCCAAGGAGATATGATGTGCGTTTTAAGGGAAGGTCAAATCGTTGCTGAAGTTCAAACGATGTGTCGAGTATGGGTTGGCTACATGACTCAAAAAAATGACGAGGAGACACGTGTAAAGCATAGAGTGACCTTTAGACAAGAAGGTCACTATAAATAGGGCTAAAAATCAAAGGAAGAAGGAATCTTTGGTGGAGAAAGATAGGTTTTCTGATAAAAGGGACAAGAGGAAGTTCGAAGTGCTGAACGACAAGATGAGAGAACTACAATGGGGAAGAGGAGTTCAAAAGCAGAGGAGGAAGGAATGGAGGCTAAGTATATGTGTGTTGTTAGGTGTTAGGCCATACAAAAGTTAGTTCTAAGATTGTGTAGCCAAGTTAAGGAGGGAAGATAAAGTGTTTTTGTAGTCTTACATGGCACGTTAGCTATGAAAGTTTCTATTGAATGGATAAAAGCCTTATGACAACAGAAGATTTTAGAGAACCATTCCTCAAATTAATTTGGAAATCCCAAAATGCCAGTACATTGACAAAAATAGTTAAGAAACTAGAAGACTTAAAGGCTAAGCATGCTTTCTAATTATAAATTCGCTATAAGGAATCAAAACAACTGCGACGCCAGAAACAATGTGGGCGAAAGGTACGTCGTCGTTAATTACCTTTTGTTGACGCATGAAATGTTACGTCGCGGAAAGTCTAAAATTAAATTTAACGAGTTCACTTTCTGCAACGCACATAATGTTACGTCACGAAAATGGACTTTCCGCAACGTAGAGGAACAAGATGTCGCGGAAAGTCCAAAATTAAATTTAACTCATTCTTTTTTCCTGACGTCATCCTGCCAAACGTTGCAAAAAGTGAATACATTAAATTTAATTTTAGAATTTTCACTTTTTTCGACGTATGGCAAGGGGCCCATCGAAGAATGTTTAATAATAATTATTGTTTAACCTTTTTCCGACGTGCAACCTGCCACACGTCGCGGAAAGTGTCCGTATTAAAGTGATAATGGTCACCTTTTTCCGATGTGTGGAAAGAAACACGTCGGAAAAAGTTTAAATAATAAATTTATTATTTAAACTTTCCCTGATGTTTGTACTTCATACGTCGGTGAAAGGTACCTTTCTCGATGTCTTCAAAGATGTTGGAGAAAGTCTGCACTATTTATTCTCTCTTCAACACAGAACAGAATGTAAAACGAAAATAAACCAAAATCGGGTGAGAGAGAGGGAGAGGAGGAGAGTTGTGCTACCGTCGTTATCTGTCTTTGTCGCTGCCATCATCGAGAGTCTCCTCTTTTCTTTTCTTTTTCTTTTCCATTTCAATTTTTTAACTTCACTATACCCTTTCAAATAATAGCAGAGCCAGAATCCAGAGCATGTGTTTATGAATCCATATTGAAACACAAAGTTAAAACAAAAACCCATGAAGAAAGTACAAGAATAATAGAAGTATGCAATTGAAACGGAACGTAACAAGCTAGAAGAAGAAGAAGAAGAAGAAGAAGAAGAAGAGGAAGAAGAAGAAGAAGAGGAAGAAGAAGAAGAAGAAGAAGAAGAAGAAGAAGAGGAAGAAGAAGAAGAAGAAGTAAAAGAAGAAAAAACAAAGTTTAGGCTTTCCTCGACGTGACGTCTGGGAAGAGTTTCACGACGTCACGTTGTGGAGTCACGTCAGAGAAGGATTCCGCAACGTGACGTCGTGGAAATGCTTCCTCGACGTGCTGATAATGTGTGTCAATGAATGTTTCCCCGTCGTTGACGCGATCTGCGTTAGGAAAAGTATCGTCGACGTGTTTTCTCTGACGTACATGCCGACGTTGACTGAGACATCGGGGTAACCTTTTTTGACTTGTTTTGGGATTTTTGCTGACGTGGAGCTGCGTTGGAGAAGACCCTATTTCTTGTAGTGATTAGAGAAAAAAAAACTTACTTGTTTAGATTGGTTTGTGGGAACCAATTGAGATGGAAAAATGTTTAGAGAGAAATTATTTTCTTTTTGAAAAGAGCAAAACCATTGACTTTTTTTTTCTTAATTGATTCGTAAAGAAAACTGTTTTCTTATAGATATTTATCACTCTCTTTCCTTCTTGGAGTAGGAGAGAATCATAGGACTATATTAATTTAAGAAATATTAAATTAATAGAAATATTACATCTACTAGTTAATTAACCACAATAATCAATTAGTTAACAATTAATTAAATTATATTTAATTAATATTTTATTTATATTTTATTTAATATATATCTCTCCAATATCTTATAGATTTAATTAAATAAAATAAAATTAAACTATTAATTATTTTTTCAATTAATTAATACCTAAATTAAATATCTTATATTTAACTTAAATTAAATTTGAATCATATTCAAATATAAGTTTCTCCCATAACCAATAATTTTAATATAAATCCAATTCACATTAAATTAATTTTTGAACTCATTCAAATATTTTATCTCTAATAAATTAATTTTGAATCATATCCAAAATTAAATTTATCTCATAAAGTTTGATAAACTTTATACTATAATGTATGATCACCATACATTATACCAATTTTCAAAGTAAATTCAACATTTTAAATTACAACCAATATAAATAAATTTTATTACCTTTTACGAGCTGGGAAGAGGACCTAATGGACCTACAGACCAGAAGCTACAACGATTTGAGATTAATTGGCTAAACTCATTAACCATATTAATCAATATTCGTTAATTGTGTGTACACTCCACTAAAGACTCACAACTGAACTCTTCTCACTATAGATATACTTCTGTATCCACGGATATAGACCAATAACAATAAGTTAGTCTTTCACGGGTGTTTTGTAATACCAGCTGAGTCAATTTACAGTTTTACTCCTAGGTTACCTCTAATTCTTAAATACCAGTGCTCCTCTAATGAACAACATGTTTATGGTCCTACCAATAAACAAAAACCCATCTTGTGCCGACAATCAATAAATACACAAAGAGGGTAGGGGCCTTTGTTCAAGTCTTGGAGATACCATTTAAGGGAACACTCATCTACTTACCCTAAAGTAGGAAAGGAATGAATTCCATCTTGTGTAATTATGTTTCAAAATGATAAGCTAATTACCTAAGTCACCCTAATGAAATATTTCCCCTAACTAGTTAACGGAGTTACATCTAGTGGTTACTATTTCGTGATCTAGTTTTATGCAAACTCATTGCATATGATACCTTCACTCACATGTCAACTACATGAACGCGTTGGATCATTGTGTTTGTATCAAATACAAAGTGAGTCGTATCCATAGTGTTACCAGGATAAGATATCCAGCCCTATCCCTATATTATACATCCTTTCAGCTGATCTCGAACATTGATCCTTGTATATCTCTACATACTGTTCAAGACTCATTAAACAACTTAGGATGTTAGTTTATTGAATTTAGGTTATTAAGACAAAACTAATACTATAATCAATGACAATTATTACAATAATAACACTTTATTAAGTACAGTCAATGGATTATATTTACAATTTACGAGTTTTAGGACATAAATCCCAACATGTTAAGATAAAGATAACTAATACAATCAATTGTTTGGAGATAAAAACTAAATATTTATGAAACTTATTACATAGGGATGCCAACCACATAATAAGTAATTCTCACGTAGGGAAGTTACTTTTAATTCAAATTTAAAATTTAAATTAAAGGGACATTTTTAAAAATAGCAAAATAAATTAAAACATTTACAAGTTAGAGGAAAATTTTAGATTCTATCAATGATAGTCTTCTATCACCATAGCATATCAATGACTATCAATGATAGAATTTGCTATAGGTTGTAAATATTTTGTAAAATCTACTATTTTTAAAAATTCTACTTAAAATTACCTAAATTTTGAGATGTTACATTCTTTCCTCCTTAAGAAACTTTCATCCTCGAAAGTTCTAATTCTCGAACAACTTGGGATATCGGCTCTCATCTCATAATTAATAACATTTCCATCAAATTATAAAATCTTTAATTAAATATACATATCCATATATGTATACTTAATTAATCCAACACATTACACCAAATAAATTTCTTAACTTGAAATTCCAATTATCTAACGCCAAATGTATTTCTTAAATTTTTGGGGTGTTACACATGTTGGAATTTATGTCCTAAAACTCATAATTGGTAATTATGTTTAATTTAATAAGTTGTTATTGATACTATAATCTAAAGCCAATAAGCTAAGGAACCGAGGCTATTATTGAGTAAACTTGAACTTTATGTAGAGACATAAATGTGAATCAAGTTCGAGTATATAGCCTAAATAGTCTATAGTATACGAATACGGTTAGACAACTAATTCTAGAGACACTATGGATGTGATCCGCTTTATAGTTAGTACAAACTATGTGATCCTGAATCGTTCATATAGAGACATAGAAGTGGGAACATCCTATGTAGAGAGTTTGCATAAGACAGGAACCATGAACGTTTTTAGGTTATAACGTTGTTGACTTTAATAAAACTGACTTTTCGTTTATAGATATCCAGTAGAACTTAATCTTAATCCTGAGCTAACTATGAACTTCTGTTCACACAGAATCATCCTTAGATCTGCATAGGTGAGGGCATCTCAATGATGCTGGCCCAATAAGCCTCCCATTTTAGGGATAAGACCGGGTGGATATCTAGGGATATAGGGTGCAAGACATAATTCACTCCTACCCATTTTAGGGTTAGTAGATAGGTTGTTCCCTTAAGGACTGAATCCAGGTCTTTTACAAGAGACCCCACCCTCTCATTGACCTAAGAGGGATTTGATTTAATGGTTGAATCTTAAACCAATTATTCAATAGTGGATCAGTAGGACCTAAGGAACAAGATGTAGTCACAGAGGTAAAACAGTATTATGATCCAATCGAGATTACGAAAAACCTGTGAAGGATTAACTTACTTATCATGGTTATATCACATAGACACTAATATATCTATAGTAAGAGGAGCAAAACTACGAAACTTTAGTAGAATGACCCGTTAGTTAATGAAGGTTGATTAACTCAGACTAAAGAGTTTAGACAGTTAACTTGGATCATTGAAGCCCATGATCTATAGGTCCATTAGGTTCCCCCGCTAGCTCATAAGAAATCAACTTAGAACATTATGATGGAATAATTTGAATTGTTCAAATTAGGTAAAGAGAGAGAAATCGACGAATATATTTGATATAGACATTGATTATAAGTTTAAGATAGAGCCTCATGTTTAAATGTGATTTAAATATTAAACATATGAATATAGATTCATAGTCGAAAGCTCAGAATTGATAGAAAAAGTCAAAGATGTAAGAAGTTAAAATGTTGACTTTTGACTTTGAAGTATCAAACTTTGATCAAATTTATATTCAAATGTAATTTAAATTTCTAAAAAATAAATACAGATTCATACTCGAGAGGTTGAAATTAGTTAAGACTTATAAATTGGTAAAAAATCAAAATGTTGACTTTTAACTTTTTAAATGTCAAATTACCATATTATCTTTGGAAGCACATTGCATGTAATTAACAAATGGCTTCATGCATGTGAGACACCTACTTGGTCATATGACAAGTGTCGAGTATGGACGCTCACTAAAAGGAATGGATTACAAATAAAAGTTTAGTTGTTGTTGTTTGGTTGAAATTGATTTTGTAATTTGAAATTGTAAAATAAAACCAAAATTCCTTTTCTTTCCACAAGTTCTCAAAGCTAAGTTCATCCTCCTAAATTCATCTCTCTCTATTTTCTCCACCGTTCGAGTTCCACAAGTTGATTCTAAGTTTGAAGAATAGCGGGTCAACGCTAGTGGTAGTCTCGACTTCAAGAACGTGACAAGATTACGATAATAGAAAAGCATCAAATGTGAGTTTTTCTATTAACCCTATTTTGTTTCATTTTAGGGTTGTAATGCATGTTAATCACTAAAGTGTTTAATTGCAATTAGAGAAAAATATGATCTTTATTCGACTGTGCATGTCTACCATTTCCATCAACACACTCATTAAGTATTTAACTTATGTGATAAGTTTCCTTCCCTAGGTTACAAGGCATTGAGGGCAAGTTAAAAGGGTAAGAAGAGCAACTACGCATTGTGTAGTTTGCTAGGCATTCTAAGTTTGAATTTGAAAAAGAAAGCATGTATTATGTATTTGAATGCATGTTACTGAGTTAATAAAAGAATTTGTTTATTTATCTTGCGTTGTGGATTCATCCCTTAGTAGTTCTAAGAGTCCAAGTTCAATCTAAGCATTGAGTGTAAGATTCGAAGGTTTAAGACGGAGCGTTCTTGTGTTTCGCTTAGAGGCACAAGGATTGCTCAAGTCACGTTTGCGTGTTGCAATGTGAGGGTCAGAACACATTATGGGGTGGGTTATGACATTGCCTCTTCTATGCTCTGTGGTTTTATTTATGTTTTCAAGTTTGGGTATTTACTTTTCTATATCTTAACTTTTTCAATGTTTGAAAGTGGTTTGTTTTAGCTACATGGTAGTTAATACTCACAAACTATATTGAGAAGGCATGTCTTCGTGATATGGATTATGTAAGACACATCTTAAATTAAGGAATTTTGATGTTTATTCTATTTATAAACGGATGAGTATGTTGTATGAGAGATTATTAATATTATCCCTCCTAAACATTCTCTCGATGTTGCTTAAGGTTTTCAAACTATGTTGTAACATTTAAATATTGTGTTTGTTCTCTGGACCTTTAGAAAGTTGCCTTTTGTTATGTAGGTGACTTTTCGAAAAAGAAACATTATGCTTTGATTTAGGTTAGTATTTTCCATGAATTTGTTTCATGGATATTTTTTGTTAGATGGTAAAATGAAAGGTTTATGTAATTTTTATGTGTTTGGTTGCTACTATGTGATTCTTGGCTTAGTAATGATGTTCGATTCCTTCTAAGAATCTATTTTCCTTTCTGAATTAATAAAATGTATGATGATTTGTTATTATCCTTTGGGCTTTGAGTTTCTTAAGTAGATTTCTTTCTGATAACTTTATTTATGCATACTATGTTTACATTCTAATTGTTAAGTCCTCTTTAAACAAAGTTCAAACAAAAATGGTTATGACTGAAGAATTTTAAACATCCTTGCAAGTGATTTGAAAATTTCATACTGATATCTTTATTGAAGGTGAATGAAATCAAGGTAACAATTTGCAATTTATTACAAAACAAACACTTATTGTTTGACTCATTCTCTTATATTTCTTTTTTATGGTACATATGGTCCAGAGGTACACATGCAAATTGGTCTTGGGTTACAAATGTTATAATAACTTAATAATTTACCTTTGTTCATATCATTCTCAAGTCTTTTCACCTATTGTCTTGGAATCGCTGAATCTGATTACTCCTTTCCAAGGTGACAATTTCAAAAAAAAATTATCTCCTACCTTAAATTCTAGTGCCATGCGACTCATAACTCTTTTGCCTATCGCGGGAAGTCTTTAAATTTTTCTTAATTAATTTGATGTTCTCTATCATCGCTTGGACTAATTATGGTTTGCATAATTTTCTTTCACCGACTTTTTCCCAGTAAACTGGTGTTCTGCAACGCCTTCCGTATAACACCTCAAATGGAGCTATTCGAATTCTGAAATAATGACTGTTATTGTAGGCAAATTCAATCAAGGACAAATGCTCGCCCCAACATTCTTTGAATTGTAGGACGCAAGCTCTCAACATATCTTCTAATGTTTTAATTGTTCTTTAGATTCACCATCCATTTGTGGGTGGAACACGATGCTGAAGTGTAACTTTGTACCCAACGTGTCGTGATATTTTGGTCAAAACTTAGAGGGACAAATTGTGGATCTCAATCTGAAACTAAAGACACTGGTGTTCTATATTAGCTTACAATTTTTTTATTATATAACTTAGCCAATTTGTCTAATGAAAGGGATTGCTTGATAGGGATGAAGCGTGCTGCCTTAGTGAATCTATCCACAATTACTCAAATCTCATTGCAGCCACGTGGCATTTTAGGAAATCCAAACAAGAAGTCTACGGTTATTTGTTCCTATTTCTATTAAGGACTTGGTAAATGACATACAAACCCACTAGTCTATTGTCGCTAAGGTTTGGCTTGTTGACAGATCAAAGATTTGGCTATAGACTCGACTATTTCTTATTTCATGTCTGGCCACAAATAATAGACTTTCAAAGTCCTGTACATCTTAATATTTTCAAGGTGCATTACATAGGCTGAACTATGAGTTTCCTCTAAAATACTATCTCTTAATGCCTTGTTTTGTGGAACGCATAGCCTCTTATCCTTTAACAATGTGCCATCTTCTTTGAATGAGCAATCTGATCGTCTTTCGTATCTTACTTCCTAAGCTAAATTTCTCAACTCAGATTTTTAGGTTGTGATCTTGTTGGGATTTATGTCCTAAATCTCGTAGATTGTAAATATAATTCATTGATCGTTATTAATAAAGTGTTATTATTGTAATAATTGTTATTAATTATATTATTAGTTTTGTCTTAATAACCCAAATCCAATAAACTATCATCCTAAGCTGTTTAATGAGTCTTGAACAATATGTAGAGAATACAGGGATCAATGTTCGAGATTAGCTTATCCTGGTAAGGTTAGATACCTTATCTTGGTAACATTATGGATACAACTCACTTTGTATTTGATACAAACGCAATGATCCAACACGTTCATGTAATTGACATGCAAGTGAGAGTATCCTATGCAATGAGTTTCCATAAGATTGGACTGCGAAATAGTAACCACTAGATGTAACTCCGTTAACTCGTTAGGTTTCTATTTTACTAGGATGACCTAGGTAACTTACTCTTAATCCTGAGTGTGTTATAAACTTCTGTTCACGAGAGATTGTTCTTTGATTTGTACGAGTGAGAGTGGCCAGATCGTCGACTCAATAAGCTTATCATTTTGGAGACAAGACTGATTGGAATGTTAAGAACATAATTACACAAGATGGAATTCACGCCTTTCCTACTTTATGGTAAGTAGATGAGTGTTCCCTTAAATGGTGTCTCCAGGTCTTGAACAAAGGATCTTACCCTCTCTATGATACGAGAGGTTTTTGTTTATTGGTAGAACCATAAGCAGATTGTTCATTGAAGGAACACTGGTATTTACGGATTAGAGGTAACCTAGGATAAAACGATAAATTGACCCAATTGGTGTTACGAACACTCGTGAAGGACTAACTTAATGTTATTGGTCTATATTCGTGGACACAGAAATATATCTATAGTGAGAAGAGTTCAGCTGTGAGTGTTTAGTAAAATGTATACATAGTTAACGAATATCGATTGATGTGGTTAATGAGTTTAGCCAATTAATCTCAGATCGTTACAGCTTCTGATCTATAGGTCCAATAGGTCTCCATCGTAGCTCGTAAAGGGTAATAAGATTAATTTATATTGGTTGTAATTTGAAATGTCCAAAATTACTTGGGAATTAGTTTAATGTATAGTGAGACATTATAATATAAAGTTTGTGAAACTTTAATATATAAATTTTAATTTTGGATATGATTCAAAATTAATTTATGAGAGATAAAATATTTGAATGAGTTCAAATATTAA
>JBBPDI010086065.1:0-12912 GCA_037974545.1 Cucumis variabilis
CTGCATTTTGCTCAACCATGAAGTACGAAGTGGGCCACCTCGGCCCAATTACTCCGACAGTTTTACATTTAAATTGGACCTGGATTTTCGGAAACGGGTCATCCAAAAATACCAACTTTTTTTCCTTCCCCTTTAATAATGTAATAATACTTATAGTTTTTTTAAAATAATTATTGTAAATATCAAAACTGCAATTATCACGGTCCGATAAACTGCAATAGACTATTATCTATGTCTATCATGATAGACTCGTATAGTAGTCCATTGTAGTTTATCACAAGTAGGAGTGAAATCGAGTTGGGTTGAGTTGGGAGACATTCTCAACTCAATCCAGATTTTCTAGTGGTTGATTCCGGAAATTTAATTTCTTTTTTATAATTAAGAAAAATGTCTCCATATTTTTTTATTTATTTTAGTTAACTCTTACAAGTATGGATTCATATGGCAAGTTGTTGGTTGATTTTAATTAAAGAAATTGTTGTTTGCTTTTAACTTTGGAAAACATATCTACCGATTGTATTTCATTACATGACTTAAAAGAGAATATATGACACATTTATTAAAAGTACGTGATCTAAAATTTGTCAACTAAAATTAAACAAGTTCCAAAGTATATGAACCATAACGCTACTTTTACTCGATCTTTTTTTATTATGAAAACAACAAACAAACCACCACATAATCACCATAAAATGGATGCATTAATGTATTAGTTCAAGCATTGCAATTACTAATGCTTAATAACGTGAAATTAAATTTAACATTGATTACATATGAACATGGTATCTTCACAACAATGACTTCAATGCATGATTAATGTTTGCTTAATCTTTTACAAGTCTACATTATATATTTAAGTGTACTTATCAAAGCAATGATGTATAAACCTATTTATAAGTATTTGCAATATTTGCTACCATTTCTCTTAATTCGCAAACTACATCCATATTCTAAGTCAAATTGACTCAATTTTCTCTAGGTAGAACAAGCAAGTTTGATGTCTTTTTTGTGTTTTGTCTTGATTCTGCCACTTCCAAGTGAGAATATTTTCAAATTTATCACAAGTTTGATGTCATTTTTTGTGTTTTTCTCTTGATTCTGTCACTTCGAAGTGAGAATATTTTCGAATTTACTAATGATAAGAACCTTGTTAAATCTACTAATGCTAAGATAAAAAATTTCTATAAAGTAATATATGGTATGGATTCAAACGCAAACATAAAAAGGAAAGTAGTACATATACACTCCATATGTGCGTTCGAAAAAATCGGTGATCCAACCAACCCAATTACCCAATGCAATGGGGTTGGGTTAAATTTTATGTTGGGTTTGGTTGAGTTAGGAAATTGAAAAAAAAAAATTGAACCAAGTTGCCAGGTTGTGCAAGTAAGGGGTCTGGTTGACCCGAGTCAATCCGATTATATATATATATATATATATATATATATAAAAATCTAAAGGGTGTTTTTGGGGGAGAGAAAGAGTTATGGGGAAAAATGAGTATGATAATCCTGTGTTATGATAATATATGTTTGAGGGAAGAGTTATCATTTGTAGTGTTATGGTAATATGTGTTTGGGGAAAGAAATATGAATTGTAGTGTTAGGATAGTATGTGTTTGGGGGAGAGGTTATGATAGTAGTGTTATATGCGTTTGAGAGAATAATTATTATTGTAGTGTTATTATAATATTTATTTGGAGGAAAGATTCTATTACTAGTGTTGTGATAAAAAAATATTTATATATAAGATAAAAAAATATTAATATATCTAATTATAATAAATCATACTATTTTTTAAAATATGTGTTGCAAATACCCCATTTTAGCGAAAAAATTGTTTTATAAATCCTTATGTTGTGATCGGTTTTTTTTTCTTGTGTCGTTCACACATAATACGTAAATCCGTTAGATCATTGACATAAAACTTGTAATCTGAATGAAATTGGGAATAACTAGTTTACTAGAAATTGTAAATTTAAACCATAATTTTGCTATGTAATTCAAAGCCTCATTGCAAAAAAATATCTTAATAACGATACAAATCAATAAAATTTTCGATATTGTACATATTTTCCAAAATTGGTACTACATGAATTTATAGAAATTATAATCTATATAGAATGGCAACTTGTTTGGGTGAATCATTTATGGAAATGACTAACTTACTGTTATTGGTCTATATGCATGGACACAAAAATATATCTACAATAAGAAGAGTTCAGTTGCAAGTCTTTAGTGAAGTGTGCACACAGTTAACGAATACTGATTAATGTGGTTAATGAGTTTAGCCAATTAATCTCATATCGTTGTAACTTGTGATCTGTAGGTCCATTAGGTATCATTCCTAACTTGTAAAGGGTAATGAGATTTATCTATATTTGTTGTAATGTGAAATGTTCAATTTTACTTTGAGAATAATGTATGGTGATACATTATAATATAAAGTTTATATTTTAATTAAACATTATTATATAAATTTAATTTTGGATATAATTCAAAATTAATTTATGAGAGATAAAATATTTGAATAAGTTCAAATATTAATTTAACGTGAATTAGATTCATATTAAAACTATAGGTTATGAGAGAAATTTATATTTGAATATGATTTAAATTTGAATTAATTTAAATGAGAGATTTAATTTAACAATTGATTAATTAGAGAACTAATTAATAGTTTTGTTTAGTTTTATTTAATTAAATTAAAACTATAGGTTATGTGAGATATATTCATTTAAATATGATTTAAATAAAATATTAATTAAATATAATTTAATTAATTAATTTAATATTTTTAAAATAATAAGGAATGTGGTCCTACGTTCCCATTTTTTCTTTTTAACTTTTCTCTATGCAGAATGAGAGTTTTTATTTGTTGCGTATTCTCTCGAAAGAATTATTTGAAAAATATTCTAATTCTAATTTTGGTTCCCACCAACCAAAATCTCCCGGAGAGAATATGACGGTTTTCAAATAGTCGACCACATGCGTAAGCATTTCTATTTCTTTTATTATTCTCTGTATTAAAATTGATAGCATGCTCAACCTCTCCTTATAAATTTGTTTATGTAACTTGCCAATGTATTTTGTATTTTTAAGATTCAAATTAAATTGAATAATAGAATTTCTCTGCGATAAAATTCATGTTGGAGGTGTTGAAACAAAAAGGAACTCATTGCAGAAGCAAAGAACTTGATGTAAACATAATACAAACAAATCTTTAAACCATAATCAAGCAATGAAAAAACGAACAAAGAAAAAAAAACAAACAGGCAATAACACGATCAAATGGAATGTGTTTGGAAAAAAATATGTGACACCAATTGATACCAACGCATAAGGCATACATGTGTAAAGAAGAAATTAAAGTGGTCGGGAGAGGGGGTTCAAGAAAGAATGCAATATACTGAAACAAAAAAGAAAACAGTATTGAATTAGAGAGTGACCACCATACAACTCATCATCTACAAAAAAAATAGACTAAAAAAATCAACAAGCAAAGAATAGTGATGATGTGAAAAAGGAATTAGAGAGTTACCACATACGACTCATCATTGACTATACAAACCTTCGATGTTGACTGAAGACCCATGTTGTGCTCCGTTGGATCCATGCTCATCTTCCATTCAAATACGTGTAGCATATGTCACTTGAAGGGCCTTTGGGTCAAAACGAAAGTGTAGCAAAGCCATGAATGGAAAGATAGAGAAAAAGGCAAGAAGTTTCAGAGGTAATGCGCATAAGCGACAATCAGTCAACAAAATCAATCACAGAGAGGAATATATATGTTTCATTGGCAACGTCGAAACGCAAAAGGGTTTGAACGATGGAGAAGTAAATCGATAGTGAAAACGATTTGACAAAGAAAGATGAAAACAGTAGAATATGGGTGTCGATTCGTAGAGGCAAAAATTTGAAAATCGTTATGCATGCATGGTAGACAATGGGGGAAAAGGAAAATAGAATGGAAGATAAGGTCAAATTGAAGAAAATGGAAGAAAATCAGAGGCATTACAAAGGAATAAAGGAGGATTAAGATGTGAGTAGGGTTATATAAAGGTTTATGGAGACTGAAAATAGGAAAATGACTAAGGTTTAGGGGATTATGATAACCTTAATCCGCATTTATGCAAAACCTAGCCCTAAACAAGGATTAGGCTTTCGTCCCAATCCTAATGCTCATTTTCCCAAACACATCCTAAAAATAAACCTCTTTTTAAATGTGAATTGTATACTTTGAATTATATATATATATATATATATATATATATTAGATACACACATGCACATATATATAGATATACATACATATATATACATACATACATGTATGCATATTGAAAAACAATATGAAATTTGGTTAAAATAATTTGAAAAAAATCATGTTTTATAGCATATTAACGTATGAACGAAGTTGTATACCTACCACATTTGTGGGGTAGATAACGAAAAATAACATCTTTCTTTGTAAATTTAAACATTTCTAATTCATATTTTATAAATTATTTCTATCGAAGCCACAACTGCCTACACGACACAAGTGTATAAAAAAATAAGATTTAAAATATTAATTATCAACTTTACAATTTAAAATATTAGAGAAAGATATACTCGGTAGTTGTTGGACAGAAGAAACTTATTAGATTGTAATGATGATGGTGTATTGAATAAGAGTGATGATTATTCAATCTTACCATTGACGTAACAGCATTGAAGTGAACATATTAACCCTACAAGAAAAAAAATTGAAAAATTGAAAAATTAAGTAACATAAAATAAATCAAAATATTCAAATGCTTGTGAAAAAATAAACGAACCAGTTATCTTGAAAAGTTGTATTGAGGAAGCCATGACATGTGCTTATTAAATTTTGTCAAATATCTCATACTGACTTTCGTACCTAAATCATGCACACATTAGTATTGTGTTATGAAATTAGCGTGACCAATTGATTATGATATAAACAACTCATAAAATAACAGGCAAAATTATGAATCTTAAGTAAGTTCGACATCGTTTTATATCATTATAATTACAAAAAGACTATGATTAGCAAAGAAGGTTGCGAGAAGGATTAATGACCAATCCTAATAAGTAAAAAAAAGTAGGTCATATCGGTTAAATATTCAAGAGTCAATCAACTCAAAAAATTCGGGTGAGGTTGACGTGTTCATTTTTTTCATCTCTTCATAATTTAGACATTTTATATTGTTTTTCAATATGTAAGGTGAACAAATTGTCATTAAACGTGTAAAACGATGTATTATGTGTTTGAGAGAACGAATATAAATGGATACTTAAAACGAAAAACTAAAAGTAAATTATCTCTTAAATATATTACGCATATAAATATATACTATGTATATATGTAACACATATAACATGTATATATATTATGTATGTACTATATATATATACATAGTATATATTATATATGTATATAAACTTTGTATATATATTATAATTATATATATTATGTATGAGTATATATTTATATATATTAATTGTAGTACTTACTTTTGGTCCAATAAAATTTTTTTTGATGCTATTTAAGTGATTTTCTATGAACCTACGATTACTATATCAACTATGATGTAGTAATTTTACATTGCGTGTTATAAGGTCAGTATAGTCAATTGACATAAATACTACCAAATCATTAGAAAAATGATTGACATTGGTAAGATTTTATGTGTTTTTTCTACTACTATTTTTATAAGGTTAGTGTGATCAATTGCTAGAGTTTCTCTTCTCGCAGCCATCAAATTCACAAAAGTTATACATTTTGTTCATAATATTTGTTTGGTTTCTAAAAAAAACGATGGAAATAAAAAATGATAGAAGCATGTGTCGGTGGAGCTTTTCTCTTACCTTTTTTCCTTTGTTTTAACTATAGAAGTGGCTAGTGAGTGCCAGTGATTTTTGTAGAAGGTTTCATGGTCGAGTTAGAAGAGCTTGGCTGTTGAGCCAGGGAGTCCGAATGTTTGATGTGTTGTTTGCCTTTTGTTTGAATGAGTGTACATTCGTAAATATTTTTGTTTATTCTTCTGTTTATTTTTGCATTCGTGAAGTTGACGGTTGATTTTTCCTTTTCATCATGCAGCGATCGTGGTCTAGCAATTTCAATTTGACTTGTGTTTCTCATTTAACAAATCGATATTTCTGAAATCCATATCGGTTACTATTGTATATCATAGTTTGCTAGGTTATTGTTGCTGAACTTATTCGGCTTTATCGTTTGGTTGTTTTCTTGTTCATTTATTTGGTGATTTTTTTACGACAGACTTAGCTCGAAGTACGATGTATTATATGTTTGGGGGAAGGAATATGAAGTAAATTATCTCTTGAATATATTATGCATATAAATATATACTATGTATATGTGTAACACATATAAAATGTATATATATTATGTATGTACTATATATATACATAGTATATATTATGTATGTATATACACTTTGTATATATTTATATATATTAATTGTAGTACTTACTTTTGGTCCAATGAATTTTTTTTTATGCTATTGAAGTGATTTTCTATGAACCTACGATTACTATATAACCTATGATGTAGTAATTTTACATTGTGTGTTATAAGGTCAGTATGGTCAATTGACATTAATATTACCAAATCATTAGAAAAATGATTGACATTGGTAAGATTTTATGTGCTTTTTTCTACTACTATTTTTATAAGGTCAGTATGGTCAATTTCTAGAGTTTCTCTTCTCGCTGCCATCAACTTCGCAAATGTTATACATTTTGTTCATAATATTTGTTTGGTTTCTAAAGAAACGATGAAAATGGAAAATAATAGAAGCATGTGTCGGTGGAGCTTTTCTCTTACCTTTTTTCCTTTGTTTTAACTATAGAAGTGGCTAGTAAGTGCCAGTGAATTTTTTAGAAGGTTTTATGGTCAAGTTAAAAGAGCTTGGCTGTTGAGCCAGGGAGTCCGAATGTTTGATGCGTTGTTTGTCTGTTATTTTGTTTGCGTTTTATTTGGATGAGTGTAGAGTCGCGAATATTTTTGTTTATTATTCTGTTAATGTTTGCATTCGTGAAGTTGACGGTTGATTTTTCTTTTTTCATCATGCGACGGCCGTGGACTAGCAATTTCAATTTGACTTGTGTTTCTCGTTTAACAAATCGATAGTTCTGAAATCCTTATCGATTACTTTTGTTTATCATCGTTTTTGAGGTTATTGTTGCTGAACTTATTCGACTTTATCGTTTGATTGTTTTCTTGTTCATCTATTTGGTGATTTTCTGTTTACGACAGACTTAGCTCGAAATAATCGCTAGCTATGTCAAGGAAGGTGATCATAGACGGGTAGCAGTGCCATTAGACTGAAGTGAAGGAACACTATGACTTTGATTTATTCATTATTGGAGCAGGAAGTGGTGCTGTTCGTGCTAGTAGATATTCAGTTGGTCATGGAGCAAAGGATACACATATTTACTTATTCTGAAGAGTACAGAAGTTTAGTTTCGTGTGTCAATTGACGATTCAATTATTTATATGTGTGGATTTTACTATATTTGGTACATCTCTTTTTATTTCGTGTGTCAAGACAATAATGTTTCACTCCTGTTTGTTAGACAAGAATACTACTAAATCAATGGAAGAACAAATGCCAATAGACAATAATACTACTAAATCAATGTTCAATGAAAGAACAGATGCCAATAATATTATCGATAATACTTCCAAATCAAATGGAAGAACAGAAATTTCTACTACCAAATCACAATTGAAGAAGAAATGCCAAATAGTATTAAAAAAAAGTAAGAAACTACAGAAATTTAAACTACAGAAATTTCATTCAAATTTACTTATCTTCCGACTGCAGACTATTTTTATTTCTCTCTACTGTGATGACTCTGAATTCCAAACAGACGGAAGAAAGATAGTTCAATATTTTGTTTGTTTGTTAACCATAATTATTAAAATCAAATTTAAAGAATTAGAAAACAAGTGAAACCAATTAATTTTAATTCCATAATTCAAATTAGGGTTTTTCAAAAAACATAATAATAATAAACAAATTATTTATATTTTTAAAAAAGCACTAAAATATAAAGTGATTTTTTAAAAAATATAATAAACTGGCCAAATATATAGAAGATTTTGAAAACGAGAAAATGGAAAGTATAAAAAATATCTCAGTTAACACGTGATTAATCGGTCACATGCGGGCGAGTAATCTTTTTAAATGATCATCATTCGCGATCGTGTATGTAATGATACACGATCGTGTAGATTAGCATAAACAAAGGCAAAAAATGTCCAAATTTAAACAATCAGATTATAAACTCTAAACAATGGTGATCGTCATGTCTTTTTTAACAAACGATCATAGAGATGGTCAATGATCAATAGCCATGACCCTTGGCAACTGATTGTTATGCTGTTCGACAACCAACTAATCATTTTAAAATTAGTGACTGTTGACCGTCTTCACCAAGTCTTCCTCTACTCTTTCCCATAGGATTGCGTAGTAAACACTATTCAAGCCCACATATTACATTTTTTTTATAATTAAATCTAGAAAATTCATCGACCAACTCCAAACACTATCCCTAGTGACCATTTTTGGTCGACCACTAGATGTCATTTATGACAACTCTGTCGACAAACTTTCGACCACCAACATGTGCAACCAATGCAAACCTTGAAAAATTAATAAAAATGAAATTTTGAAAAACTTTTCTTTATGAGTCATTTCAAATACGCATTTGATTTAATCAAACTAATATTTTTTAAAATACACATTTTTTCATCCTTCTATTTTCTTTTCTTCTAAAGTTTTTCTAATAGCTATTATTATTAGGTCATCTTTTCTTATTATCTATTTTCTTTTTTTTTTCCTAAAACTTTTCTAACTATTATGATTGCTCTATCTTTGTCGATATTAATCTGAATAGTGCTCTATATCAATTTGATCTCTTTATTAAAAAAAAATGAAATCTCAAATTCAGATATTTACCGTATACATTTCTCTTCATTATATATAATATTATATGAGCTTGTGCAAGATGTGTTTGGTAATCATATTCGTGATTTCTAATAAAATAATAATAATAATAATAATATTTTATATTCAATTTAATTAACTATTAAATTATGTTTTAACATCGTAGTTAATGTACAAACATTTGAAAGAATAATTAAGAAAATTTCAAAAGTAACCTACTTATAATATATAAATTTTAGCATATTTATTATTTACAATCCCTCAAAAGAAAGCGAAAGTAAAAAGAGAGAGAAATATTTTGAGAAGTAACAAAAAGAAAGTATGGATGAGATTACGTCAAATTAGGAACTTATATTAACGATTAAGTAGTTAAAATAATTTTAAAAAATTTAGGAATAATTAAAACCAACCTAAGTTGTCATTGGTTCGTCACCTATGCCATTGTCATCGCCAGTGGCAGATCTAAAAAATTTATTTGGACTTCGAGTTGTAATTTAGAGAAAAAATAAAAGTCTTAAAAGGAGGGCTGACAAACACAATTACCACTAAGCTGTCTACAAATATTAAACATTAGTTAGTTTTCTAAATTTGCCTGTGTAAACATTACACATTACATATACATACACCCTAAACTATACACATAACACACACACATTAAACTATACCTACATATACATATATATACATTACACATCACATATACATACACCCTAAACATATATATATTAAACATACACATAACACATACACATTAAACATATACCTGCATATACACACACACTCTAAACATATACACATTAAATTTTACCTACGTATACATATACATTACACATTCCAAACATATATATACATACACATACATATATCTACACTTTACACATATAAATACAAAAAAAAAAAGAAACGACCTCAACAACAGCGACGGTGGGCGGTCACGACACAGTAGCGACAATAACGGTACGGTAGTAGTGGCAACGGTAAAATCTTCTTCTCTCCTTTTCTCTCTCAATTTTTCTTCTTGTTCCATGAGTTTGTGAATAGGTTCTGTGTAAAAATAGACAACACTTTCCTCAACGTCTTCAAAAACGTCGCAAAAACGGACTTTTCGCGACGTTCACAGTTGTTGATGTCGCAAAAAGTTAAAATAATGATTATTTTATTGTTACTTTCTGCGACGTCGTACCCACCACGTCGCGGATTATGGTCACTTTCTATAACGTCAACAACTAAATGTCGCAAAAAGTGAAATATTGAATTTATTATTTCAATTTTCCGCGACGTATGTCAGAGGTTGGTCGTAGAAAGTCGAAGTGTGTCATTTCAAATTTACTTTTCTGTGACATTGCTCTCCACCACGTCGTCGAATATTGCACTTTCCACGACGTCAACAACTAAACGTCGCAGAAAGTGAAATATTCAAATTCATGTAAGAGGGACATCGCGGAAGAAGCTAAGAAGAAGATGTACTTTGTTTCAACAAAATTTACCTTTTCATTTGGGTGCTTTGTTATCGGAGAACTTTCTCATAAAATCAAAGGTATATACATCGTTGTGTCTATTTTTCTATCCCTTGTATTGTTGATTGTCTTAAGATGTAACTTTTCCTTCTCAGAGCTACCTAAGGTTCGTTGGGTCATTCCTAATAACTACATTGATATTGAAAAAAAAAGAATATAGAGGCAATTGATTCTTAGTTATATTTATTTCCCACATCTTCAACCAGTTAGTTGTAAGTTTGTCTTAATGTGTACTCATGATTTATTTGGTGTTTGACAAGGGAGCCTTTTATAAACGGACAAGCTATTCCATATGACCCCAAGTACCATCCGCTGTACTATGAATGAATTAAAGATCCCCTAGGAATGCCAAGCATGTAAGCTGCGATACCTGAGGAGTTTAGGACCAAAAGAGTAGACTAAAAAGACTTTTAAATATTGCATATTTTTATTCTTAGTAGTTTCTTCTAATTTCATTTTCTTTTTCTTTTTCGTTTTACTATAACTTTTTTAATTATGAAACATAATTTCTATTCTATCCTTCAAATTATTTAATTTTTCTTTTTGCCCTTAACTATATATCTATTCAATTTATTAGTATTTCTTCAGAACAATTTTTTAATCACTTTCTTCTTTACATTTTGTCCCGTAAAAATCCTCCACAATATGCATATGATCATATATTTTATAATGCAATTTTCTTAAAGAACAAAGAACATATGTTATTGACCATAAATTGTTTGTCTTGTTTGGTCGTGGTGGTGGTGTTTTTTTTTCTTTGGTGGGGGAGAAGAAACAATGCATTAACCTTCACTATAAGAAATAAGATTTATCGTGATGCCAAACACAACGTCGCTTAAAGTCACGTTGGTGTTAAGTAACTTTTAACGACGTCGCACCTAGCACGTCACCGTACGGGGCTTTCTACGACACACAACCTCTCCACGTCGCAGAAAGTTTAATATATAAGAAATGATTTTAACTTTTCACGATGTGTAAACGTCGTACGTCGCAGAATCCCCGTGTTTAGTTTATTTTTGACCTTTCCGCAACGTTGTGCCATCCATGTCGCAGAAAATGGACAATTTAATAATTCGTAGAATAAATTTTCCGCGACGCAGAGAAGCTTCCACATCGTGGAAAGGTTGCATGAAAATCAAACGTTTCCACTTTTTGCGACCTAGAGCCACCCACATCGTGGAATCCCAATAATTCGCGACGTGGAGTCATAGAAAGTGGAACGTAATAAATACGTTTTCTCACTTTCCGCAACGTGGCGTGATGGACGTCGCTGATTACCTATAGCATCCACGACGTGGCATCACGAATTATTGAGATTGCGCGACGTAGATGGCTTCACGTCGCAGAAAGTGGAAACGTTTGATTTCTATGCAACTTTTCTGCGACGTGCCTCTGACAGACGTCACAAAAAGTGGAACATAAATAAATTCATTGTGCCCACTTTCTGCGATGCTGCATCGCAGATACCCCCGTCCTGCGACGTTTTCGAAGACGTCGCAGAAAGTCTTGCCTATTTCAACCCAATTTCCATTCGGGGAACTCACGGTAGAAGAAAAAAAGTTTAGAAATTTGAGAGAGAGAGAATGGGAGAAAGTTGTTATCATCCGTCCATTGTCATCGCTCGTTCGTTGTCGCCGTCAACGTTGCCGTCCTTCGTCTTGATGTCGTTTTTTTTGTAGTTTTTTTTACATTTGTGTGTTATGTGTATTTATATGTAAAGTTATTTTGATGTAAATATTGAAATCATATGTATATGTGTTTATGTGTTTGAAATTGTATATGTGTTTATGTGTATGAAATTGTATATGTATTTAGGTGTATGTATATATATATGTATATGTGTTTATGTGTATGAAATTGTATATGTGTTTATGTGTATAAAATTATATGTATATGTGGTTATGTGTATGTATATATATACGTATTTTAGGCTATGATTATGTATATGTTTGTATATACGTATTTTAGGTTATGATTATGTGTATGTTATGGTTATGTGTGTATGCATATATGCATATATGTATATGTGTTATGGTTATGTGTATGTATATGTATGTGTTAAGTATAGGAATAAGTGTATATGTTTATGTAGGTGTGATGTGTATATTTAATTAATATCAATATGTATGTGTTAGTATAATTTTATTTGTGTATGTGTTATGTGTATATTTAATACATATGTATATATATGTATACTTTTTTTTATTGCAATTACAAAATTAATAAAAATTTAAATAAAAATTTGAATACTACTGAACAATAGTTTAGGGTTTAATAAATATGAGTTTCAATATTGAGTTTGATATTCAATATGAATTTCATATTGAAATTGCATTTGAATTTTTAAAATTGTTAATTAACTTAACTAAAATGTGTCTATTATAAAACTAATATAACATATTTATTTGTTAGGCT